>JAIPMN010004480.1:0-16052 GCA_020650975.1 Apostichopus californicus | reverse complement strand
TCCTCTTTGCAATCCAGGTCTGTAATCATTCCATTTCTAGTTCTTGAGAATGTCTGTTGTAGTTATCTTGAAGCCTTGGCTCCCTAGACAGATAGCTGGGACATTGAACTGTGGAGTTGTGTCTGCTACAGACTAGACTAGGAGAGCCTCTCAGTGTTAATGTTTGCTGCTTCTCGCAGAATTATGTTCAGATTTAATTACTTCGTTTACCAGCTGTAGCTGGTTGTGAGTTGACTGTCTGTAATACCTAAGATGCCAGCATATATAGAATATAACCCCACAACAGCCAGTTTATTTCAGCTTCAAGCATTTCAACTTCCTTAAATACTTTGTCAGTCGATCAACATCTGTTATGAAGTTATTATTTCCCTAATCCACCTCTCATCCACCTCGGGGGTTTCCTTACTGTAGTTATGAAATAGAGGAAAGTGTAGTACTGTATGTACAAGTATCACATTGATAAAGTGATAAGCAGTCTTTGATGAATATTTAATGGGCATAGTGTTTCTAATTGGTCCTTTCACATCAATTTGGAGAAACCTTTGCTCTTGGTAGTTAGAGCAATAGGTTAATAATACCATGGTTTGCCTGAAAATGTTTCAAGTATTTTTCAGGTAATAATGGTCGCGTTCTCTCGCTAGACATGATGGATGACTGGAAACTTCAAGTCATTATTGACGTTGTACTCCACAGTGGTGACTTCCTTTGACCGATGCTCTTATGCTGTGAAGTACAGTAGATTACTGTACATATTGTTATATTAACTGTGCTACTACTGTCTCTTACCTGACGCGATTGCACTAAATTCTGTCTACTAAATGTAGGCAATGAGGCTTGCACTTGTGTTATGTATACTGGTGAATTTTGCTTGAGATTATATTTACTGGCAATTTGCTGCTTGGGTAAATGACAATCTATTGCCCCTGTGTGTTCTCAAACAGCAACAGACTGATCAACAAAACACAACATGTATTAGGTTACAATGAACAGCTCAAGTAAACTTCAGCCAATGAGGACTTTTTTGAATGTCTGGGTTATGGAATATGGGAGCATTGCAAATACTTAGAAAGCAATACCTAAACACACAGTTGGGATCAGTTAAAAAAAAACCTATTGTGTTTAAGAGAGGTCAAATGTCATCTGAGCTCATCAGAACTAGTCTTATAACTCCTTACTAGGATACAAAGTGTCAAGGTTTTAAACCAAACCATGGATGTACCTTAATCATGTAGGTTCACATTACTCAAAAAGCCTAATTTTTTTGTGAAGGTCAAAGTTCATTTGAGGTCAACAGATATCTGTAAACCTGACAATACCAGACATAGAGCTTGGAGTACTCTGTAAATTGCTGCATTTGTCTGGCTAAATGGGTGCAATGATTTTATTGTTTCTGGAAGTGAAATGTCATTCGAGGCCTGCATCTGGAGTGCAATTTTTAAAATCTTTGTAAAGATAATTAACTCCTAAATTAATTCTTTGATAAACTCTGTACTAGGTATGTACAATGTTGGTCTGTCTAGTACAGTACTACTGAACAGACTGTACTGTGTAATGGTATTGTGGAAATTTTTTGCAAACTGCAACATTTCTAAGCTTTATTAAATTACAATCATACAGTTCCCCAGTACTAACTTGCCGTGCCTTGATTCACTCACGGTTCAAATAAAATGCTGGTACTAAACAGTTTAATGATAATTTGATAAAGTCACATGTACTATTTGAACTCGTATACTCCTCGATATGTCACTGTGACAGAATTTGATGCTACTAGTTACTGTAGCTATTTACTGTTTCTGTAATATAGGAAATTGTAAGTGACTTCATTGTATTCTTACCTGTCTCCAATCGACACATGCACTTCAATCTGCCCAATATGGAAATCCAACAGAATTAAAATGTATCTATAGGTCTTCAGAATGGCAGGTTAATAAACAGAACAAACAGTATCTTGCAATACAACATTATTATTTAATTCTTGGAGTGCAACTAACAATTACATACTCTGTTCAATGTCTGGTTGACATCAGGTAGTTTGAAGTTGAGCTACTGTGTCATTGTCACTATAGTCTGTAGTCCTACTCTATCTGCTTGTGATATTTTGAGTGACTTTAGTAGCAGATTATGTTATGAATCTGTATCTTTTTAAAAAGTATCATAGGAATGGGTTAAGACCAGCAATGTTCAATTTATATGTTCAAGAGTTTGCTTGTTTTAATTATACAGTAGCAGTCCATAGCAAAGTTCTTCATACTGTAGGTCTGTTAAATTACTATAATAGCAGTTACTACACTGTGTTCACATATATGATAACCTTTCCCCTTTGGAATTCAATTACCAGAGACTATTACTACTGCTATGTACATGTATACTTTAACCTTGAACTTTATGTTATGATGCAGTACTGGCAGTGGACAACGTAATCAAGTGTACAGTGAATATGTAGCCTTGGCATCTTCTCTGCGTGTATTAAATGGTTAAGGGACTTATTAAAAAATAGCTGTAACAAATTGCTAACAGTAAGGTGCAAATGAAGATAAAGACCTTGATTATGGTTATCCTAGCTGAAGTATTTTCCGTCTACTGCTGTATGTACCGTACATGTACCATAAATATAAATGAATTTTAATTAAGTTGATTGAGCTGGGTGCATTTATCTCCACAACATATATGATGAGCCAATAGATCATGTGACCATAGTAGAGTGTACCTTAAGGAAGGGTTTGGTTTTATTCGAAACAGGCTAATAGAGCTCTTTAATTTGTATCACTAGAGAAATATATTTGAAATTGTAGATTTCATCAATAAATGTGGATGGACTGTTTGACTAATTAATAAAAGCACACACACTATAAAAGGAATGACTTTATTAGGGCAGAATTTGAAGATACTTTTCCTTTGATAAAACTGTGTTCAGCCTAATTGTGTTAAACTTATTGGAAGTATTCACAAAACAACATCAAAGTACAACCATTTAGATATGATTTATTATCAAAGAATAACCATGGTGACAACTATTAAAGAACTTACAGAATGTAGGCAACCATCTATATACAAGCATTAACTTCTGTAAGTGGTACTTCTTCTCAGGATGCTTTGATATTTTGAGTTATTATAAACTAGTCCCAAATTTTTCCTTGCCTGAAAAATGGCTAAATAATTTAATAAAAGGAAAAGTAAGACAATATTTTCAGACTGGAATTAAGATTTTACATTAATTTTTATCAAGATTTATTTGATTAAAATGGTTATAAATTTAAAAAAAGGGTCATTCCTGTGTATATAGTTGATTTAAATTGTGTCTAGATTTGCCTTGGTGTGCCTTACTCATATTTCAAGTCGAGTGGGTGCCTCAAGTCATTTTAGCATTGGCTACAGCAAGTATTGGATAAACTGTGTATTGTACGATCTCATTCTATTCTTTAACTTGCATTTCTTGTCTAGTTTTATTTTGGAGCTTTGCATCTCCATATTTGAGATTAATTTGATTGCAGTGTTAGATTTCTTGCAATTTAATCTGTTTCAATGTTCAGTTGCATCATTCACCAATTTCACACTTCATTTCTGAAGGTGTAAAAGTTCTTTGCAAAGGTTTTATGCACCTACAGTATGAGTTTGTTGCCCTTGAATATATTAAATCGCATTGTAAATTCTTGAAAGCTTGGATACATACAGTAGTGTGCGATTCTTATTTATCACACACCCAGTGGTCTTGCATGCTGTATTCATTGTAAACTTTTGACAGTGTGAAACCCAAAGAGTCTAATGTCAAAGTTCAAACGATTGCAGCATTTCATCACAAACTTTTGCCCAGATCATCTCAAGGAGAGACTTAAGGCCCGGTCACACTACAGCGATATTTTATCGGAATACGGTCCGATTTTTCCGATTTTAGGCCGAAGAGTGAGGTTTGTGGTAGTGAATGTAATGAACGCAGTGGAATATTCGAATACCTACTCCAAATCTGAGGGGTTCTGGAACGGACTACATCCTGAAGTGACGTCACATCAAAAAACGATAAAAATCGTAAGAGAAATCGGATAGCTATCCGATAAAAGGAAACGGAGTCAATATCAAAAGTTAGGAGAGGGCTATTCCACATCGGAATGGCTCAACAGATAGCAAATCAGGTCCTTTATCACTGTGGTTAGAAGACCCGAACGAAAAACTGGCAGTTTCGATTCCTCCGGGAAAATCGGATAGTATTCCGATAAAAAATCGGTATAGTGTGACCGGGCCTTAAGAGAGGCTGGTTGTATCGTTAGAGGAACTATAAAGTGAAGGAAAATGAGGCCTTGCGTGATACTCTCTCTGAAACTTATGAATAGCATTGCACTTGTTATCTGCAAACTGTCAAGAAATTGCTGTCTAAGTAAATTTGTAACTCTATAGCCATTTAGTAGTTATGGTGTTATATCGTATTCCCATTAAATAGATACTTGATATTCACTGTTCATACAGTGTGCAGCCTAACACATGCAGTTTCTGGTATCCATTTCCATACATCATATTGTGTGTCCAGTCAGCATTATACAGATCGGCAAAGTGAAGTTCAAAGTGATCACTATGCTGGACAAGCTGGATTGTATTCCTCTCCTTTTATTACTTAAGTGTAGAATTGAAGGAAAAATATTCTCACTGTTTCCAAACCTGTACTTGTATATATGTTGTAGGAGAAGATTACTGGAAAGCTATTAAGATATGTAAATGTTATTCTGTATTCAAAACTTTGATTTAAGAATAATTTAATCAATGTTAGACGACTGTTTGAACTTCGTCTGCAGACGTGGTAAATCATCAGCACTCAAAATGCCACCAATGTGTTTGTTGTCGTTGTGTGTTGTTTTATCCATTTATAATTAGAAATATGATCCATATTTGCAATAATTAATAATGATTATTATTTGTTTTGACTGCAGTATGGATGAAGATGGATCGTTGAAAGTCAGTTGGGACGAATGGAGGAATTATTTGATCTTGCATCCCAGTGCCGATCTGAAGGATATATACATGTACTGGAGACATGCTACAGTAAGTCAAGACTGACATAGGGCAGCTCTTACCTAACAAAGAATTGCTCAAATTAATAAGATCTCAGGGGAACTTCAAAGGGAGACACTCTCCTAACTTTTATCAAAATAAAAATTAATTGGTTTAATTTAATTTAATTTAATTAATTAATAATTTAATTAATTATGTTAATTTAATTAATTAAATTAATTAGGCAAACTCTTTATTTTGTTTGCCTTTGTGGAAACAAAACTTTGCTGGTCAAGCAAACTGAATTTCACTTTTGAGGAGCTTAATATTAAGTTAATATTAACAACTCAAATTGCTGCACTGTAATACAATAATGTTGCAAAGATTTTCTGTTGCCTGGGAAGGAAAACAATTGTACCGGAATGTTCAGAAGTAACAATGCAGTGCCTTTGTTATATTGATTGTGAAAGCTCTCATGGTGTTCATGATCTGTTTGTCTGTTTGTACTTGACCACAGACTACAACTTAACTACCCTACTACTGTACACTAGAGGAGTATGACAAATTTGAGTTCTGCAATGCTTTTAGAAAACTGATGACTTGTTTAATGGTGTTATATGTGAACCTTCTAGGTAAAATCCAAGGTTATATTTCAATTTCTATATATCGCAACATCCTGAAGCTCCAGAGTATCTGCGTATTCTCGCATAATTTACTGCATCATATCTTTTGTTGAAGATTAATCTTCTTTTTTTGGTACCTACAGTTCCTGGATATCGGAGAGAATGTAATGGTACCTGATGAATTCACGGAACAGGAAAAGCAATCGGGGAGATGGTGGAGGATACTGGTGTCGGGTGGTGCAGCTGGTGCTGTCTCCAGGACGGTAACTGCACCCTTGGATAGGTTAAAGGTCATATTACAGGTAAGCAATGTAGGTCATGTGAAATAAACTGTAGGTGCACAAGCATCTCACATTGATGTGTTGGTTGACTTTAGTTGAGGCTCTTAGTGCACAGTGGACTTCTCAAGTTCAAGCTCTGATCATCAAATTTACAAAAAATGTCGGTATGCCATGTTTTGTATCTGAGAGTTTATGACCAGTTTTTCTACAACAGTTATCAAGCTATTTTGTTGTGATGAATTCAAACCAACAGCCTTCAATGTCAAAGGGTAATTGATGTCAATAATTTATTAGCTATATAATCGAAATTGCCTTTTGGGACATTATATTGACACTTTGTTACAAAAAATAATAAGTTTTATAAACTTACATAGAACCACAAATCCATCTGATTAAAGTGCTCATTATGGGCTAAGACTATTGTTAGACTCAGTTTACTATACACATGCATAGACTAAATTAAATAAATGTGCAAAATGGTGACAAACAGCTCCTTTCTAATAAGGTTTATCAGTTAACAGTATACATGTAATGAAGAGTCAATCTGAATCCAGTCTCGGTGACAGAATAGAAAACTTTTAACTGTAAGTGTATAAATAAAGAATTCATTTATAAATATATATCTCGGGAGGGGATTGTTATAGCAACAAGGAAGGCAGAAACCAGTGTTTTTCCAGAAAAGAAATACCTTCATGTTTTTTTTTACTTTTGATCTGTTGTTGAATTGCAATGATATTTGTTGTGATCATGATGGTGGGTGTGTCTGTGACTCTTGTTATGTATGTAACAATTGATAGCTCACTATGTTATTTTAAACTTTAAACAAATATTGCTGTAGAAGCTGTGTGCAATCTCCTGCCTGACACTTAATGTGGACATTTAGCACTTAGCATTTGGTGCAAGTGGACTTCAATTTTCAGACTTTTTAAGACTAAATCACTTTGATTGTTTCTTTTTTTCTCCCAGGTGATTGGCTCCAAGAAGCCTAATATCAGCATAATTTCAGGATTCAAACACATGTACAGGGAAGGAGGAATTTTCTCATTCTGGAGAGGTAATGGTGCTAATGTTGTCAAGATTGCTCCAGAATCAGCTATCAAGTTTGTAGCATATGAACAGGTAAGATTTTAGTATCTGTTGTTCAGTTCTAAGTGAAGAGTTCCTCCCTGGTGGTTTATTTGTATAGTTTTGGCAGAAAAAGTTAGCCTGTTCTCTACTGAAAGGTATCTCTAGTCTGTCTGGCCATCAGTAAGAAGTGTTGCCAAATAGTGTGTAAGCTTAAATCATCCATCAAGATGCAGTGTTGCAAAGTTGAATGATAAATGTGTTTAATCCATGTCAGCAGCTTTAGCTTATGCTGCTTGTTCATAATAGTATCACATGTGTTAGATAGTAAGACCTTTATTTTAAATTGGTGTAACTGTATCAATATGGGGGCTACATAGTGCTAGCAGATTTATATGAAAATGTATTCATTAAGGAAAGAACAGAATACCGTTACTAATAGACTGTGTAATTCCCTATGCGATAATCAGGTATGTTTTCCATGGGGTCAAAATGATGCCAATTTAATGTTAAATTAGGTCAATTGCATTTTGCTAGGGTGGAGTGGAGTGGGTGGAGTGGGTGGAGTGGGGTGGAGAGGATGGTGGACAAAGGGCAACATTGAGAGAGTGAATGATATTTCTGCAGTGCAATCTCCAATCATTGCTTTTATAAGGGTGGAACTTGCATGTATTCTTGGCTGTGTATTTTTGTTATCTTTGTACTTTTGGATTTTGTTTTCACATTCATAGATAAAGAAGCTCTTACACAGAGAGGGGCAGGAGTTACAGGTGCACCAGAGGTTCCTAGCAGGGTCATCTGCCGGTGTCATATCGCAGACATCCATATACCCTATGGAGGTAATGTACTAGCCAGGCCAGTCACAACTTGTAAAACTTTGGCTATGGCTATGGCGACTAGAAAATGCATTATTCTAGACATTCTGCGAGTGACTCAAGGGCTAGTCAAAGTTAGAGGAACATGAATATGTGCCCGATATACCCTGATTTAACATATAAACAACTGTGTTTCAATGTTGTACTTATTCATGGTGATTCATTGTTTGACTAATTAGACTAACCTGGACTAACCATAGAGCAAAGCTAGAAATTAGTGTTAGGAACCTTCCAATTAGGGTACTCGTTTGCTAATTTCTGTTGGTCACCCACAATTTACTTCGCTCCTCGCTTACCTGTCTCCTCACAAACATAGCATGTTAACATTGCATTTCCATTCGTTATTTCTCCTATATATCGCTCTCTCATGTTCTTTATCAGCTTTGTGTTGATTTTTGTTAGGCCACTTTCGTAGCGTTCTTCGTATTTTGCCAGTATTTTGCCGTATTTTGCCGTATTCGTATTTTGCCGTATTTTGCCAGCATTCTGGTCTTTGCCTCTGTGGACGGCCAGTGTATGGCAGAGACTATGTTCTCCCTGCGGGCTTTGACGGATCAGGTAGCGACTCTCGCAAACTGATCGTAGGCGAGCCGGACCGGGGTCCAAGCAGTAGAAGAAGCTGGCCCGCTTCGTTTCTGGACACCTGGCTATCGTCCTCGGGGAGTTGCTGGTGGTGCTGCATAAGTACTTCTGCCGACAACATCAAGACTGAGGCAAACTTCATTCCGGACCGGGCCGCTGTATCAAAGTCGACCAGGAGTTCCTCCAACTTCCTCTGGGCCGGGGTCCTAAAGGTGTGGGAGGATGAGGCCCCTTGTTCGGACTTCAGTCTTTCCTTAGCCTCCTGGGGGATGGTAGGGCATTTAAACAGCGCCCTCCAGGCCTCGTCTGGTACCCTGACTGCCTTGGCTGGGAAGGCAGTCCACCTTCTCTTGTCGGCAATGTTCTCAAACCTGTCGTAGCAGGTGGCGTCAACGGGCATGGTGGTCCTAGGCTTGGATGAGGCCTCGCCGGTTGCCGTTAGTTTAGAAACCCGACCTGTCTTTTGTGGCTGGGTCTCAGGCTCCTCAAATCCCAGGTGCCGTCTGAAAATTTCGGCCGCCTGTGCCATTAGCTCCGGAGGCAGAGCTCCTCCCGTCATGGGAGCCTCCTCCGGTTCGTAACTCGGACCGAAGCTGTCTTCCATCTGGTCATAGTCCAGAGGGTCCATGGGATCCCTCGGATCCCCCTCGTCCTCCAGACCGGATAGATTCACCGACGCTCTGCAATCCAGGATATCCTCCCCTGGTTCCGAGGCCGGCTGTGGAGCCATGGTAGGGCCTGAGCTGGTGGAGCCTGGTAACTTGTCTGTTGCCGTTCTCTGCTCTAACAGGGGGCCTAGCAGGCCAGTAAGTTGAGCCAGCCATGCTGGCTCCTCCTCCTGTCGCCGTCTCGGGGACCGACGCCTCCTCTTTGCTCTTCTATATCCGTCGTCGGACGACTCCGAGGATTCGTCGGAGGCCTGGGAGTATCTTTTCCTTTCCCTCCGTCTCGGGGATTTTGAGTGCGATCCGGATCTCTCCCGTCTGGGTCTGCGGGAGGTCTCTCTCCCCCTGCTTTCCCGGGTCGGGGTCTCAGTGGGGACCCGCCTCTCCGGCTCCCTCTCCGGCTCCCTGCTATGGGACCGGCTCCGTCTCGACAACCCCTCGGTCGTAACCTCTCTCGGACCCGAGCTCTCTGCGGCCTGCAGCCAGCGCTCCGTGGGTCTTTCCTGCTGCGACCCGGACTGAGACGTAGCCTCTAGCCCGTGCCTCTTCTTGGAAGGTCTTTTCTTGGCCGGAGCCCTGCCCTTGCTCCTGCCCTTCCCTTTGGCCGTAATCGAACCGGACGTCGCCGGGGCCGTTAGGGGTACTCTTTATCTCTCCAACTCTCTCTCCTCTCTCTCTCTCTCTCTCTCCTTCTCTCCTTCGGCCCTCTCCTGGCCACTTTCTTCCACCTCTCTCATCACTTACTTCTCCCTCCTCCTCTCCCGTCTCTCCTACGTCCTCTTCTGGGGCACCGATGGCATTCGGAATCAAATCCAGCTTGCCCTGAAGCTTGCTTCTCAGACTCGTAAGCCACTGGTCTATTTCCTGCCACTGGGCTGGCGAAAACTTTATACAGACCAGGCATGGGTCCCGTCTAGTGCAGGTTCTGCATTTGGGACACAGATCGTGCTCGTCCCAGGCTCTGCCTGGCCGAAACATCGAGCAGTTGATACACTTCAGCTGGTTACGAGACATACTGAAAACACTTGAGTTAAGAAAGACTAACTCTTAAAGCTTATGAAACAAAGCAACTAACAAGAGAACGGGAGATAACATGGGGGGGGAAATAAACTAACAGAGAGTAGAGGTACGTAGCGTAACCTAGCAACGGCAAAATACGAAGAACGCTACGAAAGTGGCCTAACAAAAATCAACACAAAGCTGAAAAAGAACATGAGAGAGCGATATATAGGAGAAATAACGAATGGAAATACAATGTAAACATGCTATGGTTGTGAGGAGACAGGTAAGCTCGTCACTCGTAAATATCCAAACCAGTAAGTTTTGGAATTTCAACCGAAAACCCAACTCGGCCTATACTATAGGGGCATACATAAGCCTAAGGTTATGTATGTATAGGTTATGCACGTCACAAATATGGTAATTTGTAAACAACCCATGAACTGGTTTATACAACAAGGCTGCCTATTTATATTTACCACTTATATCCCAAAATTACTTTTTCAAATCAACACATGCAATGTTTTCCCACCAGTGTTTCTTGGTGATCTATGAAAAACTTTGTTAGTTGCAAGTGTGTAACATTACGGTCTTACAAGTCTAACAAACGATGCACCATTGAATGAATTACTCAGTAGAATTTGCATAAAATCAACTCTTATGTTAAATGGTGATGTCTGATGTGAACTTATGGACCAATCACATGTTGCTTCATTCTTTCAAATATAAACAATTTCTGTTCATCCTTTTTGGGACGGTTCCACTAAATTTGACACGGGTGGTGGTTAACATGTGAGCTGTCCAAGAGTACAAAGGTCAAGTTTTGTTGCATTGAAAGTATGCCCACTATGCAATGCAGAGAGATTGCTGAGGCTGTACGGTGCAGTGTACACATGTGAAAGTAAATTAATGCAGTTAATTTTAAACTTTCTCGGGAGGGAGTAGTAGCAAATTTTCACAAATTTTACAATTAAACACATCAAGATAAAAGGGAATATTACGGAATAATGAAATTACAGAATGTCGCCCTCCCTTTCATTGATTCGAATAGAAATATAACTGAAAATGGAGAAAGATGATAGTGATTTTTATGAATTTCCGGACCGGGTGGTAAGAGCTTGGACATGTTGGTAAAATTTTCGGTTGGTCCCCGTTCCATCACTACTAGAAATTTACTTAAGAGGAAGTGTTTGTGATGCTAAAATAATTTCATTTTATAGAGTGTTTCTGTCAATTTCTACAATGGTATTGTAGTTCTCTCATTGTACTTAATATTAACTGCTTGTTCATTAAAGCTCAGTTTACTTTGGTAATGTCAAGCTGCAATCGATGACATGACCTCTACGATCAGGAAACAATGCAAATTCTGAATATCACGTTTTGAGGTAAATTGAGATCAAAATTCCTGTCGATAGATAAACAGATACTCTAAAAAGTAGAAACATCCTTTAAAAATATTATAGAGCACCATCATTATTGAAAGAACCAATAACCTAAGTGAGTTCCTTTTTGCTTGCAGGTACTGAAGACAAGGCTAGCATTAAGAAAGACAGGCCAATATAAGGGAATCGTAGATTGCGCCATCAAGATTGCCAGGACTGAAGGACTGAGAAGCTTCTACAGGGGTTACATACCAAACATTCTGGGTGTCATACCGTATGCCGGTGTAGATTTAGCTGTGTATGAGGTAGGTTTAACAGAGGGTGTGGAGGTTTGGGGGAGGGTGTGGAGTGTCGTTCTGGGACTTACATCATATGCTGTTATAGATTTGACTATGTATGAGGTAGGTTTAACATAATGCCTTTGGGTTGAGGTGGGGGGGGGGGGGAGGGAGGGTATGGTGTGTCATTGTGTGACTAAAATGATATGCTGTTATAGATTTTACTATGTATGAGGTAGGTTTAACATAATGCCTTGGGTAGAGGTAGGGGGGAGGGCAAATGAACTTTCCAAGGACCATTCCAACAACCTCTAAGAGTGTTGTTATTGTTTAGCATCAGTTGCAATGTTGAGGTCTCGCCTTTATGAGCTGATCTTATTCAAAGTGGCTGGCCTAAGTAGTATGGCACACAGAGCATGAAACTGCCTTTTGAGATGATTTTAAGGAATTTTTCACGTAGGTTATGTATGAGCTGTACTAGTAACGTTTTATTTTGAGAAAGGAAGCTAAAAGAGGAAAATTTGTAAATTTTGTAATATTCAATTTTACACGTAAGTCATACTAACAAATAGAAATGGCCAAACAACAAAATTGTGAGTATCCAATCAATCATAATTTGATTAGTTCCCTATTGGTGATGAAAATGGAAATGTTGCAGGGTGTATTATGTTGATTAGTTACAATTTTATTTTAGTTAATATGCAGTTGGGTTGGGAAAATTGAAAAATGGAAATGAACAAAAAAAAGCCCAAAGCAATGCAAACATCAATAGGGAAACACTTTAATGGCATGAAATTACATTTTTAACATGTATTTCTAAATTGTCCTTGGCAATGTTGTTAGATTTACCCTTTTGTAATACTGCACCTGACACTAAAATCAGGAAGCCACAGGAAGTCATAAGAGATATATTCCATGTTTCCACAGACAGTAAAGAATGCCTGGATAGCCAGACATGAGGATTCTCCAGTACCAGGTACCATGGTATTGCTGGCCTGTGGTACAGTTTCCAGTACCTGCGGCCAACTATCAAGTTACCCCCTGGCCTTGGTCAGGACCAGGTTGCAAGCACAGAGTAAGTCTTGGTTCAAATCTATTAAATTTAAAAGCTTAGTGTTACATATGAAATTGTAAAAACTTGAATAATTTCATCATGACAGCACTTTATTGGTGGCTTTTACATTTCAACTGTATCTGCAACATATTAACAGCTTTCACTCAGGAATAAATTTACTGATGTGTGTTGGATAAAAGGTGTATACCTGGGGTTCCCTAACTGGGGTGCATGAACCCACAGGGGGTGCGTGAGTCCATCCCAGGGGGTTCGTGGGACGTTTCTGAAAGTCAAAACTAGAGTACGATTTGTTGAACTAAAATCTGATATATCACATAATTTAGTAATGTACAAAAGTCGTACCTATCGACAGACTCTTTTCGCGTTCCATAAGCATATGTTGCCATAGCAGTACCATACCTTGATGTGATGTATAACTGAATTATGAAACAGACACAGGCCGCATGACTTTGGTGAAGTTGGTGTATACATGACAGTACAATATTACACTATGGACTTGATCTGTTACGAAGCACTGTTATGCGTATTATAGTATAATAATGACTCAGATCGTGTCTCGAAAAGTTGGGGATTCGTGGACAACAGTGACATCCACCGGGGGTTCGTGGGGGGATAAAGTTAGGGAAATCCTGGTTTATACCATGATGGAATAAAGTAAATAATCAGATATTACAATTAAGTTGAAACAACAGCACTATGGTGAGGATTTCAAGATGAATATCATTATTTAATCTTTCATGATTTGAAAGTTTAGAGTAAGAACAATGTTTCCCTTTTGAATAGTTGTTATTCTCTTTTTTTTTGCTTTTTTTAATATTTTAATTAATAATTTAATAATTGTTACTCCTTTCAGCTCAAAACCAAAACACCATGGTTACCCTCTTCAGGACCATCTACACTGAGGAGGGCATCCGTGGTCTGTACCGTGGCATAACGCCTAACTTCATGAAGGTGATACCAGCTGTGAGTATCGGCTATGTGGTCTACGAGAATGTTCGAAGGACGTTGGGTGTCTGAGAGGACTGACCGATAGATATGGATGCCTACCACACCACCCAATCAATAAAAACATTGTCAGATGTTCAGTTATTTGAAAAATGCATAATAAATGCAAAACGATGCCATTGACAGTCAGTTTTGGGAATACTTTATTGTTCTGAAATATTTGAGAATCATGGATGCACATTGACCTTAATGGTCTATAATTGTTCAGTGATTGAGCTATCGATGTTCTAAGACTCCTGTAAACCAAGTACAATCTTGTGTACCTGCTACAGATGTATGTAGTTTAATGTATTAAATCACTCATGTGTCGAACTGTGGTTTGTTGAGAAGAAACCTGATCGGCAATGTCTTATTTTGATTAGCAAAACTTCATACCTATCAGACAGAAGGAGTTTGTCTTTTGTTTTTAAGTTGAAGGAGTAAGGGACTATTCTGTCGACCATACATGGGTCTGCTTTAATTGCATTTTTAAGTTCCGATTGTAACGTGGTGCACCTCATCTGCCAATAGAACATGTAGCCTTGCACTTTGTTCTGGTCACATTGCTGTCAGCAATGGGTCTACATATATGGGTATTGGAAGGGAATTGAAACTGACCAGAAAGACAACTCTAGGCAGGAGTAGATGATTGTATAAGTAGATTGGTGCACATGTGGTGTTTGATTTGGCAAGGTCTTCTTCTTCAGTAGGCAGTAACTTGTTCTTCCTCATATCAGCAGTGACTGTGATGTGTAGGTTTTATCTTTATAATAATGTCATTCATTGGTAACAGACGTGGCACCACTTGTCCCGAGTATTGTTCCTTTCTTACTCGTTGCTTTTCTTGGGGTAGGTTTGCAATAGTTCTGAGAATCTTATCTGTTGCAAAAACCATTTTGTGCTGCACCATAGATTGCTATGAGTGGCTTCTTGAAAACATACATTAGAAGTCAGGAGAAGGAATAAGTAATCCTGTTGAATGACTGTGAATATGTCCTTAGTAGACTCAACGACTGACATTGTCTTATTTCCGCAGGACACCGAGTCAGGTTTTCTAGTTAACTCTGTTCTGGATGTTCAGACTGCAAATCATTAAATCCTTTGTTTTTTTCTATGTTGACCACTGTTGAATCCAAACTATTGAAATCACTCTTGAAGCATTGGTTGATAAACAATTGGTCAAAGTGGTGCCTTATTCTTTGTGCATTTACATCATTGTCTACTAATAACCCTACAACTTATTTTAATTTTTTAATTTCTTTTCTTTTAATTTCATTTTTGTTTCCATTTTTCTTTTACATAAAACATCTTCCCTCCATGGTGACTAAAATTAAGTGAAATAGTAGTTGTTCACACAAAACAGACCAAACAAATCACAATAGTTGGTAATCACAATAAGCTATTGTGTTAAACAGTAATTTATAAAGCAATGGGTACATTCTTTGGTATTATTAACAAAGTTGATAACAAAGCCTTTTAATTCCTAGGTATAATCTTAAAAGAGTCAGAAATAAGTAATGAAACTTTTAAGTGAGTCCAAGGACTACTTTCATGATTTTTATTGTTATCAAATTTGCTTTTGCATCTTGGAGTAAGTTAGACAATCTTTCCTTCAGCACTCTCTTACAACTGTGCAAGAGACATAGTAAGCATTTAGAGTGGATTCCAGCAGAAATCAAAGTGGAGGATAATAACTAAAACTTTTGTTGTGGTTGTTAGCAGTTTTGAATTGTTAATGGAATATTGAAATATATTGAAGCAGCTGTATTTATATGCACGTCCCATTTTGTGTGATTACAATAATGAAGTGTCCGGTTAACATTTCAAGGTAGTAGAAGCATCTGGGTGTGTTGTTTGTAAATATAAAATTTAACCAGGAATGGGTTTGCTGGGGGAAGAGTGACAAACCTTGCCATCAAAGTGAATTAACTGATTTCAACCAGAGGTTTAGCTTAGTTTGGTGTATTGCTAATTTCCTGCCTCTCTATCAGATGAGTCAATGAGAGAGTAATTTTAGAAAACATGGAAATTTGGCTGGGGTGGGGATGGGAAAGATTGAACATGCAAGGAGGGGGATATGTTGGTATTTCAGGGAAGGGGTAACTCTGTTTTCCATTGAATGTTTTTAATGAACTCTCAGAGTGCAACTTAATGGGAGGTACTTGTTGGTTCGAATCTCGGTTGAGGCTCGAAGTTTTCCCACTGTTCTGGATTTTCCAAATTTCAATTATATATATATATTTATATATAAATATATTTACATATA
>JAIPMN010004477.1:0-39022 GCA_020650975.1 Apostichopus californicus | reverse complement strand
TGGTAGTGTATGAATGAACGGGGTTAATGAACGGTCTAGCGTGCGTTACTCACATGATTAATGCACTCCGGGTGTTAATGCTATCGCTGGATGCACTCGGGCTCCGCCCACGTGCATCGCTTGCATTATCCCCCGATCGTGCATTAATCCTGTGAGTAACGCACGCTAGACCGTTGATTAACCCCTTATTAATGATTAAGTTAGAATTACATGCATTTCTTTTCCTGGTTATTCAAGAGAAGTAGAGAAAAGGAGTAAATGAGAAGGTATCGAGGATTGTATTTGAAGAAGTGTCCAGTGCATGGGCATGCTGATGTGTTTTCATACCGCCATTTTGTTATCAACAGATTGTTTTCCAATTCTTTCTTGTATTGTCTTTCTCCAGATTTTTTTCTCTAGCTGTGTGAGGCAGGTATAGGATACATGTACGGGTTCAGCCGGTGCAGCTCTACCGCAGGCCGGGTAACATATTGACCCTTAATCTTCACTATTTGAAATGGAACATGACTGATCCATCAACATTGAGATTGACCTATACATTTATGGGATTGTTAACATCCGTATCGCAAAATATCAAAAGCAACTCCAGAACACGGTTTGGCAAAAATTGATTACAAAGATGTAAAATTGTTGTTAATTAATTGGCAAGTATATGCATGTAGATTTTTTATAACGATTAACATTGCAAATACCCATTCATTGCTCTCTCCTCCCTCCAATTCTATCCAATTGGTTATTCTATTGAAACTGCATATGTTGTTTTACCTTCCTTTTGTTCATTATGTTTTAGTTTCACGATGGGCAAACATCGTCAGGGGAGAACTTAATCATTAAGGTATGAGGAAGGTACGAACAGTTTACTTTTTATCATCAGGTCCGTATTACCTAAATCATCTGATGACCGACAGCTCTGGAACCAGTAGGGGATTTTCTTACGAATGGTAAGCTAATACTTATCAGTAAATACTGATCCCCGCAAACAGGACAATGCAAGATAAATCTCCAGCTGAAACTTTAGGTTCACCTCCCCTACTGACTTTATACCAACCTCCTTATCTTAGAACCCGGAATGCCAAAATGCATGAAGGTTTTCGATAATATCATTATACTAGACTTCTGCTTGTTCACTAGAAATAGCTGTTATAATATAAATGTCTTGAACCACTATTTTGTTTTACAATTATACTGCATGATAAACACAGGTCAGTCTACTCTACGGGGCAATACACAACTCTTGCAGCCCTGAGAGAATATAAATCTCCAGCTGAAAGTTGTGATGCATCCCGACACCAAGTATGAGATCTTTTCATGATTCATACCTTGAGATATCATGTTTAAAAGGTTTTCAATATTTGACCTCTGATGACATTTTTGTACTCAATATGACACAACCACATTATAAGTTTGAGAAGTATCCATGCCTCCTATTTGGATACATCCTGCTTACAATATTTGCATTTTTTTATGTCTGGTGACCTCAGATGACCTTCGACCTCTACGAAAAACTGTAGGCTTCTTCTACACATATACCTGCCAAGTATGAAAAAGTATTCAAGCATCCTATCATGAGGTATTGTTTACAATGTTTTCAGCATTTGACCATTGACCTCCATCAAAAACGATAGGTTTATTTTGCTCACTCCAATGCGTCCACATGCCAGGTATGGAAATTAACCATATTTCCTATTTTGAGATATCATGTTTACAAGCTGGGCATCACACACGCACACACACCATATCATGACATTACATAATAAAGAAAATCCTTGTGAACTACAAAAGAAATTATTAATACACAAATGCAGAGAAATAAGATATGACTCATAATTGACAAGGAGTACTCTATTAGAAGTATATTGGAATGTTTGGTCCTCCTGGGACCTCTGTGAGCAATACTTGGCACTGGAATGAAAAGTACAAATGCAACACAATGAAAGTATAACACTAGATAAGTACGAGGGGTACTGATGGAATAAGTATCGAGTACCATCAGTAGACAATAAATTGATTAAGAAACAAAGAATAGGAAGAACGGATTATATATGTTGGTGGAATTGATGAGGGGTTTGTAATTAGTCACAAACGGATTGTGTGTGTAAAGATTTTTGGACTTTTAATTTAGTAAGTCCTCACGGTTTAATTGTTCGGCCCTAGAAATAACTAATGAAGGGTGTAACTGATGTTCCAAAACTATCCAGCTGAAATAGATACCTGAATTTCCTCATCAAGTGGGTCAGTGTTTCAGTGTAAGACATTGGCTGTAAACAATATAATTCTTAAGATTTCGTTGGAGAAATTTATTAACATGTAAATAAATATGAATATCAGTCGGCCTGTAATAGACTGATGTGGTAAGCACTGCACATACGCAAAACACACACCTACTAACATGAATGCATAGGTTACTTGTAATTGTTTTCCTATCAAAGGTAATAATAGAGTAAATCGTCACATAAAGTATTTACATTAAGTAAGTAATGAAGTATAACTTTATTATATCCCAGAAGGAAATTGCATACTCGCATAATGGTTCATATTTTAAAGAGTAAGAATACAACATGTAAAAGGATAAATTTACAAGTAGAATAAAGGAAAGTTCAGAAATAAAAGTTAACAAGTAAGATAGTTAAAATTGTCAAACATGAAAATGCAAAATGAAAATACATACATAACCATGTGAGAGGGGTAGAAGAGTATTGTATATAAGTAACTCCTTCAGGTGTAATTAAGCACATATTCCTGTTTTTATAAGCTCTGACTGTAATTAACAGTGAATACAGAAAGACTTGCTGACTTTCTCTCCCCCCACTCCCCTCTCAGGTGAAAAAAATCCCGGTTATCACCGCTGGTGATATGTTAATATCGTTACTTGCTTACAATAACCCACAATATGATTTCAGTCATTATTCAGGGCACATTGTTGCTTGAACTACAGGATTTTTCCATCTAAAATCTCTGACAAGTTTTGCACATTCTTCATTTCCTTGTTCTGTAAGGGCATTTTCCAATTTTGTGATGTTGGTGGGAGAAATCAATGCATTTTTGGTCAGTTTCTCCATCAAAAGATTTCCTGGTGTTTTGTGCTTTTTGATATCAGTAATTTCTTCCTGAGGAAGTTGGATAATATTTGCCAGCATGGTAGATTGGTCTACATCAAGATGTTCTGATAAGTTCCGCTTTAGCTGATCAAAAGATTTGATGATGGCTGTAGGGTTCAAAGAAAGGAAATTGTAAATATTTTAAATACATTACTCAACATAAAATTAATTAAACTAATCCTGCTTTATGCAATGAATATCCAGAAATGTGAGACAACAGTGATGTGTTTCTTACACCCAGGGGCAAAAAAAGCTCAGAGTAGGCAATGATACTAAATACAATCTGCGGTAACTCTCAGAATGCCTATTTCAAGCAGGTGGTTGACGTTTTGTTTTCCACTGCAATGCGACATGAATACAGTATATGTACTTTAAGTGGGTTTCTTTGGTGTCACAACTAATTTTTAACACCAAAGCAAACACCAATACTTTACAAAATTTAGGACAACAAGATGGGTGAATGTTATCCTACTTTTCATACATTAACATTTACATACTGCCTACAATTCCTTACATATGAGATGTGTACACCTAATCCTTATTTGCATATAGGAGTCCCGGCTACAGTTATCATGTCAACCGGTGGACTATAACTATCAGCTAATTGCGATACTTGATATTAAAGAACATTTTCTATTTTCAAAATCTGGTAGTGAGTAGAATATGGTAATAAAAAATCTTTAGCTGCATTAACATGCTAAAATAATTAATTACTCACATTCAGGTAGAATGAGCTGGAATGGAGATGTGATTTGGTCATTGTGTCGTAACTTGTCAATCTGTGAAGAGGAAACAGAGAAGAAATCTTTATATGATTCTCCTAGAAAACTAGTTTGTGCATATTTCACCTCTATCAATTAAGTGTATGTCTCGAAAAGCGGTTTAACTAATAAATTTAAGATATGCTAATTACGACTTACTGCCTATACAGTATATTTTCTGTACATTTGTGACATGAAGACGGCTAATCATAAGATTTTTACTGGCATTGTTAATTATACTTCAAACCTTTACAATGAAAATCAGTTCATCAATTAAGACCCACAGGGTAGAGATTTCAATCGAAACGAAACCAGAAAATGCCTCAACATATACATAGTGTGGTAAGCCATACATGTTAATATTCATGAACTTGTGCACATCCAACTGAAGAGGATTGTCAACTGACTATTAAATGCGGCAACACATTAATGAAGGTACCAGGAATGATTTATCATGTTAAGATTTATTATAAAAACATATACAAACAAGAATATTAATGAGGTCAAACTTTATGATCCCATAAGCATGTATCTATATACTAACATTGTACTATCCAAGTACATGTGTAAAGCTGTTTAAACATACTTTCAGAGATATCTGATTAAGAATTTATGTTCACTGATTAAAATGCATGATAAACACAAAAACCAACACGGTTAATTGTATGAATGTAGTGTGGCAAACCTTATATGTCAAGGATGAAAATCATTTGGGTTCTTGGCATGTGTTTAAAAGCCATTTTTTTGCAATTTGATGAATATTAATGACACAAAATTGGAGACGTCATGAAAATATGCCCATGTGCTTTAACATCACCATACCAGCATGAACCAAACTAAGCCCTGCCTACTCATCAATATTCATAAAATGAGAACCTAGAACATCTACACACCATTGCGCATCTACCTACCAAGTTTGAAATTAATTCAACTTGTGTTTGTTGAGATATCATGTTTACAATTAGTTAACGATGATTTCCCATTAAGCCCCACCTACTCATCAATAATAATGAGGTCCAAACTGTTCAAAATAAACATGTACCCACTGTGTACTTTACAACACCAAACCAATTATGAACTAAATCAGACATACCGTTGAAGACATATTGCCATATTAACATGTTTATGTTAAGGCCTGCCCACTCATTAATATGCATGAGATGTGAAAACAATAGGGCACACCTACACCTACACATCATTGGGCATCTACCTACCGAGATATCATGTTTACAAACTAGCCCATCACATCCACACATACACACCAGCACGACCAGGTTACTATGCCTTCGGCATAATAACCAAAAATGACTTTCTACGAGAATGTTAAAAGGGTAAACAATCATCAAACACGTTAAATATAAAAGGAGTTGCAGTAGCTAGGATAAATCCAAAGTAAATTGTTAAACTCCTAATATTCAGATCTTTAGTTCTCTTACATTAAGTCAAAATCAAGTTACCTGCAATTGAATACTAAGCTTGAAAAGATTCCTCCTTAACTTCCCATATCTTGCTTCTATTTCCAGATTGACAGTATCGTTGATCCCTTTATTCTGAAGATGGAATTCTACCTTGTGTCTGTTCTTTAACCATAGAGTTTCCATGGCAACATCCTGTAGGGGGAAGAATCAGAGGGTCTTTAATTATGAATTTATAGAACTTTAGACTTTAAAGCATTTAAGTTGATAGAGATGTGGTTAAAGTTAATGTGCTCACAATCTAAGGATTACAGGTTCCAGCCCTGCAAGGATTTTTAATCTGTGACCTTGGGCAGGGCACTTGATCTAAACAGCCCCTCTTAATACAGATGTATAAATGTAAACCTGCGAGGTATCTAATATCATACTCTAATACTCTCAGTGAGCATCAGTAGAAATTGAGAAAGAAACAGTTTTAATATAACATAGGAAATGTTTATTTTTAATTAATGTATGATATAAACATTAGTTTACATATGCTAGCACTATTACATACCACTGAACATATGTATACAACTATTCTTCCAACAATGCAAACTACCTGCGGTACAGGAATTACCTGCTTGATTTACATGTTGCCAATAATCAAAATAAATAAGAATATTTGACAAACATTACTAACCACTTTTCTTGGGTTACACTGTGAGGTACTGGAGTTAGTGCTAACACGTAAAGTTGAAGTCATAGAATTGAGTACAACAGACACAGGATCATGAATTATGGATCCCTGCTGCTGATAGATTTCTTCATTGATAAGGCTCTGTTAAAATGGAAATGAAACAATAGTACATTATAATAAATGATTATTTAAATATTACCATCATTGCATGCACTGCTTAGTTGTCCCATGTATGCATACAGCATTAACAGCTCACTGGTATGACCGTCTCATCATTAATTGGTGTCGCCATTATTTGTTAAAACAAGTAGCTACTATTATATCTGATACATGGAGTGCAATAATGTCTAACTCTCTGTACAGATTTTCTGTCCAATATCTTATCTGGATGATAAACTGTCCGACCAACTAGTGTGTTATCAAACACTGTCTGAGCTCTGTTGTACATCCACAAGCCTGTATTAAACTTGAATCCTCACTTAATGAGGGGAATATCAACTGAAATCAGGGAGCTGTCATTATTATTATTATATACAATTATACATTAATTGTCTGTTAGATGGATTATCAAAGACCATCATAGTCTCATGGTATATGTTCTTAATATAAACCCTTCACTCACTAATATTGGACACCTGGTCAATGTGTGTTTACAAATGTGCCTATTACAACAATTGTTGTCAGAATGACCACTCACAAGGAAATATTGAACATTAAATTTTTATGATAGGACATTTGGTCAGTGCGTTTTACAACAAAGTTTATTTTCAACCATCAATGAGCACAGGCAGCTAATCTCACATGACACTTCCCTTGACTATATGATCACAATTTGACTTTTAAAGAGGTTTGTGCGAGAAAGACATCAATTTGAAACTTAATCATTCAACGAAACTTTGAAATCAGTTAAGTTTGAATTAAGACAGACAATTGGAATTCATTGGATAATTTGCAATACCACTTGAGCTGACAAATCTACTACTTACTTTATGTTCCAGTGAGTCATCATTATGAAACCAAAGATGAATTGACAATTGATCCCCCGATTGAGAAACTCTGTTTACAATCGGAAAGACACGGACACGCTTCAAAATATTAGGTATGAAAGGGACGTGGAGACCAATGAGACCGTGTTTCTCAGCTTCAACTGCAAAGTGCTGACTATTCATAGAGCAGCTGAAGTGTTTCCTTTCTTGGTTCCATTTGATAATTTTATCTGAATGAAATTTAAAAAATATTTTGCTAACTGGTAAATTTTTATGTCATAATGCAAGGTAGAACTCCAAAACCTAAACATAGATGGTATCAAAGGAACAGTCTGGTGGTTGAAAATACAGCACCACACACATAGAATATCAAAAGAATGTGATTTATTTTGTTTCTAACTCTATGTATGGCTGTAAGGTCACCTGATAAAAAAAAATTGTTGCACCTTGCCATAACTGAACAGCTTTTTTCCGTAATAATCTTGTTTACTTCTCCCTAAAGCTGGTATATTTGAAAAGTTTGGGGTCAATGTACTACTGAGAAGAGAAGGGTTCCTTAAATAAGAAGAATGCCCATTGGCTTTGTGATTTCTTGACATATAATTTGCTCAAAATTCTACATCTGACTAATGTGGAGTGATAGAGTTAAATTTGGATATTACAGTATACAATTTTTATTCCAAAATGTTTCAAAATCCAGAAAGAACAGTCTTCCAATGTGAAGTAAAGACACATAAATGTATGAGCACATGGACATTTTCTTTTTACCAAGTTTGAGCTAGCAAGTCAGCTCTGACACCAATCATCAGCTTAATAAGGAACCCTTTCTTTCTTCTCTCCATCCCTTGTCTACTAGTCCCCTTACATCTATCTCTTTGTGTTTACCATGCTCATTAACCTGTCTGTATTCTGTGCGTGTATTTGTTTCTTCTGTTACTGTTACTTGTTTTAGCCTCTGAAGAAGATCCTGCTAGGATCAAAACGTCAGGCCAACTTACTTTTACACATTCTCTTACACAGGCTCTTTAGTGGATAAGCAGTTTGCTAACAGTTTTTATTTTTGTTTTGATTTTCAGTTTAATAATTGTTGGTAGTGAATGAGGGTTACATGACATGGTTTATACACTGTAAAATATTTTCACAACTTACTGCCTAATTCAACTCATCATTTGAGATAACCTGTTGACCCATTGGAAGCTAGAGAGTGAAACTGATAAATGGCCACTTGGGTGTGTTGAAAGCACCCAAAACAAGAGTATCAACTATTTGAAGCAGATTTCTTTTCCTGATGAATTTATGTATTGTTGAACACTTAAGATTTCTTTTATTTTGTGCCCATTCACTAAACTAAACTGAAATTTACCAAACTATGCTCACCAAAAGAAAATCCTCACATCTCAGAACTCACAGATTTACTATAGCTTTCATATTGGCGTTAGCAAGCTTACAAGGATTACACTTTGACACTTGTTCACCTCATGTGACCTTTGATATCTACCCAAAAAAAAAGCGTTCTTGTATTTACCAAGCTAAATCTACATACTGCGTGTGAAGGTACACAAAGATGTACTCTTTTAATTACCGTGTTCACAAGGTGTTCAAATTTTGACCTCTTTTAACCTTTGACCCTCACAGAAAAGAATGAACTTCTTGTAGGCCTACTCAATAAGAACAATCCACGAACCAAGTGTGAAGTTCATCCGAAATCAAAGTTTTTGAGCTACGGTGTTTACAAGCAAGTGTCACATACACAAACACATGCCATCACCATCGCATAGATTCCTTTATCTTCAGGCAAAGAATAAACAATTATTTGTTAGGACAATATCTACCTCTTGAGCCAATTATTTCTACATTACACAGAACCAGACAGCCATAATGCAATTTAGTGATTTTTCTTGCCAATTATAGTGTTCTTGTACTCAGGTAGTTTCACATACCAAGTGGGACTTTCATTCCAACATTAATTTGCAGTTATGCAGGTTTAGGTTTTCAGGCTTTGACCTACGGTGACCTCATATGACATTTTTGATGAGCATATCAAACTTTCAAATTGTTTGAAACACTGGTGGATCTATATAATACATATGAAATTCATGGAAACTTTCTTGAGTCATTGTGTTAACAAATGCTTCAGAATTTGACCTCTACAGAAAAGGAGGATTTTCATTTAATATCGAACCTTGTACTTAGTGCCAAGTTACACCATTATGCACTTTGGGCTCATCGTGTTTACAATCCAATAGGGTAACATAAAATGTGCACGCACATATGCATCTTTCTGTTGAAATACAAAACTAAAGTGACTAAAGATAATGATCAATGGACTAATAAAAGACAAGGCAAAAGAAACAGAAACACACCTGTTTGTAATACACCAGAGTACACATCTAGATCCATCTGGTCAGCTGGGGTAACAGCACAGTGTGGAATAATCAAGGTGACAGGCTTGTGTAAGGTAAGGCTTTCTGGACCAAATTTCACAAAAGGGTTCAATCTTAGACTCTTGTTTGAGATAGGTCCTTTAATGGCAGGGTCAGTAGAAACCCACAGACTAACAATCCTTCCAGTGTGTAGTGCACCAGCTGGTACAAGCAGGCAAACACCTACGATAAACATTTCTCCTCCATGCTGATCAAAGTATTGTTCTTTATAAAGATTGGATCCTGGGAACAAAGGAAGTCTCTCTGCAGGAGAAAAGTCATATATTTCAAGTGAAAGCAAAGTAATTTGTATCTTTGATAGAAAAAGTGTTAATGCATAAACTGTGTCAATACACAATATGAAAACTAGCATCTTTGACACAAACTGATTTTACTTTCTACTTGTAGAAACAAAATAATTAAGAATCAAAATAAATGTTAATTTTCGACATTGAACATAAGCCATGAAATGTTGACCTGCTTAAAGAGAAATAGATATAGGAGAGAATATTTTAATGACAGTAACAAGAATGAGGTTTATTAAGGGTATCTAGATCATTGTCCTAATATGTAGCTATTTTGTGAAGATTTTTCCTACAATAATTAATGCAAAATCCATTTTCTTCCATGAGCACTGAAAGAGCAAGGGCTTGAAATGTTGTCCTTGAACGTCATATATGACTGATGTTAATTATATCAGGAAAAAATATAAAAGAAAAAACTATGTAGCTGCATACATAGGGTATCTTTACCATGCTCTTCCTTAGCAAGCAGCAATAGCCGTCTTCCCAAGTCCAGTTTCCCATGAGACAATTTCAAGGCTCTTTGGACATCCAGCCTCTTGTATCCCTCTTCTTTCAAAATTTTGAAATTTACTGATAATTTTGATTCCCTTTTTGAGATTACGACCTGTTTCTCTGGAAGTTTTACCTGAAACAATGTTGAAATATTACAAATTCACATTTTTGATCATACTTTCATGAAGATAGAAAACTAATTACTGCATTTGATTTGGCTTCAGTGAATATTCTACACAGACTTCCTGTACACTTGAACTCTACAACGTAAGTTTATGTAAGTAGAAATAATCAGTAAATGCTGTTTCTTTTACAACCAGTGAAAGGAAGGCTTTTTAGTAATGGAGAAGTAATTCATTTTTATGTTTTGTGACTTTTATGACAGCAAGAAGGATACTTTCATATCAGAAAATACAGTACTCAACCATTCTAAGATATTAATGTTATGCAAAGTAACCATTGTTTAGCGTCGAGCTCAAAGTGTTTTTGCAAAGCTTTCACAAAGCACAAACCATTCTCTTGCCATCTTCTTCTCCTTCCTCTTCCTGTA
Source organism: Apostichopus californicus (assembly GCA_020650975.1). Lineage (NCBI taxonomy): Eukaryota > Metazoa > Echinodermata > Holothuroidea > Aspidochirotida > Stichopodidae > Apostichopus > Apostichopus californicus. The sequence goes on along the minus strand of JAIPMN010004477.1, from coordinate 28,313 downwards.
CATTCTTCTCCTGTGATGTGTCGATGTACTCCAGCACCAGTCTTGCCACCTTATTAAAGTGAATAGCTTTCAATCCTTCATACAGTCTGATCATTCTCTTTGGCATGATGAGCTCTCTTTCATCCAATATTTTCATCAGCATCTTTCCAGATTCTGCTGCTCTCTGAATTTTATCATTTTCTGCTGGCTCGAGTGGAAACAACATGCTTAGCTTTTCACAATGTTCTTTATCCAGAAGCTTTGCAATGTCTCCTCTCAACTTTTCATATTTGTGTAAGCCTGAAAGTGAGGACATAACATCCACATCACATTCGAAAAAATATAGCAAAGACTAGATATTACATGCAGAAATTAGAGCACCTGAATCACACATATGATAATTGAGTGTCAGGTTTGAACAATGAGTACTGTTCACAGCTAACATGCACAAGTACACAACTGGCCGACAAGAAGCATGCAACCAGCATAGAGAACTTTGGTATGCAAGTCAACCTCTGGTGGGTGCACACTATAAATTGCTTCAGTATACCGTCCACAAGATGCGTGCAACTTTTCAACTTTAAGACTTTGTATTGTGCATAAATTATAGTCTTATATACAGCTTCACTTTCAAAGTTGGTTTGAGCCTCAAAGTAGGGAGCGAGCATACTAACTAAAAATGGAAGTGTACAAATAGGACTTAGAAATCTTTTGGGTTCAGCAGCATGATTATATGTCTTTCCATCATAAACGTTCATGTTAGTGAAATGTTTCCCAATGAACTAAGTTGATATAAGTAACACTCAGGTGTGTTTATGCTAAAACCAAATGCTATAACCTTTTCACCTCTACTTAGACACTCACCTGGGTACCTACTTGTGATTAAGTTTTCATCTCTACTAATGCACACTTACCTGGTGTATGTCTAGGATATTAAGCATTTATGTTTCTTCTTTTAACTTCACTTAGATGCTGGTCAGGGTGGACTTCTAAAACTAGCTAAGTCCACCCATTTGTTTCACTTCCACATTAAAAACTCACCTGGTTGCAGAATCTCCTGGCTTTCTGGAGATAGGAGAATGTCTTTCACCTGAAGAAGAAAACAATTACAAAAATTACTTGACTAATGAAACTTTAAATGTAAGAATGTTTAACATACAATCATGCAGGCTATGTATCACACCCCTGTAAATGATAAGGTTTAAAGTAGGAACGTAAGGTAGTAAAATAGGGGTGTAACAGACATGGAACAACGCACAATAAATGTGTGAAATCCCAAAAGAACAAGAAAGTCAATAACTTGTGATTCCTTGCTTTTGGATTTAAATTGTCTGAATGAGAACAATTTGAAATTATATTTTACCTCAATCAAAATTAAGGGTTTTATTCTCACAATGCGCAAACCTAAGTATGAGATTTATATTACCTTGTTTAAAAGAAAACTTGTCAAAATATTGTTTTAGCTCCGCCTCATGAGTATCAATTAGATCAAATTTTATATAGTGCAAGCATATGCACCACCTTAAACCATCACAGCAAGTTTGGACAAATTCGGACGTACGGTTGCAGAGATATTAACGTTTGACGGATTTGATATTAAGCCCCACCTATCATTAATATTCATGACATTAGCAATAAATGTACTCCCCCGTGGGGGATCTACATACTAAGTATGAGCTTCATCAAATTTCAACAACTTGAGATATCGTGTTTACAAGGTAGTGTCACATACAGACAGACACAATCATGACGCATGATGGAGTGACTGCAACAAAAAAAACATGAATAAAAGACTACTATAATTCAATTAAATTCAATTATCATCCACCATGAATATTACAAAGAAGAGGTAATATGAGAGAACATGCTAACAAATAACTATAGGTCAGTCACAGCGCTGACATTATTCAATCAGCCTGCAAACAGCTACAAGACTTCCAACAGACAGGACATGACTAAATAAAGAAATGAGCAGATGGGAGAATATGCCGCTGTATATTATGTAATGAAGGGACAGATGAGAACACAAACAGCTGGAAGACAATCAGCAGTTATAACTCACCTTTGATTGGAGGATAAGGGCTGTCTGGTTCATTTTATGCTGCGATACTTTTAACTTCACATCAACCATGTCAGTGTCTCCATCTTTGTCCCTTTTAAGTCTGAACTGATGACAGACTCTACTGGCAGCACAGAGGTGATCAATGTCTACATGCTAATAGATAAAAGATGTTGAAGATCAATGTACTGAGGATGAGAATGCTTGTTAAGTATTCAAAGAAACGGTGCCACACGTAAGATATAAGAATTAAGGTAAAGCTTGTAATCAACCAAGACATGTGGTCATGCACAAATCTTTACATTTCATGGGCAGCTGGTGAAGATTTTACTTGTTATTATAAATATGAATTCTATAACATTATTTAGGTTTAGATTATTACCAGGGGTAGGAACTCTAAAGTAACATATTCGAGACATGAATATTCATGTCATTGTGGATGAACAGCGGCTTATATCAATCATTCTTTGTTTGATGAGTGTCAGAGATTTACTAGGCAGGCATGTAATTGTCCCAATCATTCTTGCTCTCAGGACAGCCACTAAATCCAAGAACTGAGAGAGTGCCACAATATCTGATATCAAATACAAATGGAGGTGAATTATAGACATCCCTGTTCATCATCTCCAAAGTAAAGCGACGGTGAAGGAAGTTAGGACCAAATTTCACTTCTTTATTCATAAACCAGGAATACCAACCTGCACAAGATCCTGCTCAACAACACTGCACAGCAAATGTTTGCCTATATTGTGGTTCCTGCAGGGATATTGAACCAGAAACCACATAGTTGTAGGCAACTCTCTAACTGCTACACAGTTTGGTCTACTTCAGGTAACCAATTTTTAACTACAAGTATTGTAATGTTAAAAGACAAATTTTAATAGCATTGGTAATTACAAACCTTTGTTGATTCTTCCTTCGTCAGATGGTAACTATCATCGGGTGATGACATAATCAGATCAATGTAAGAAACATGGTCTCTGCCGTCATTCAATGTCCGGGTAATAAGAAATGTTGTATAGTTTCCTAGACATAGTTTGGAATGGTGGTCCTCTAACAGCAACTAAAACATAACAGCATGAAGATGTAAATTGCAAAGAAACGAATAGAGAGCTAATTATACAATTTGTTGTGCCTTCACTCTGTACAGGGTGATCGATACCACTATAGCAATTAACGAAATATTTGTTTCCTTAATTTGCTAACATTACCAATATTGCTTGTTTCTTCAGATCCTCCCACCCTCTAAATCATCGTTGAGCAACTGATGAGCCACAATCAAAATTTGGGTCGTCTGAATATTTTTGAGGGGAACCACATATTTTGTAAGAAAATGAAATTTTGACATAAGAATTACATAATAATGTTAGTAAAATACCATCATCGGCCCCTTATAAGACTATCAGCATTCTGCCTTTGTGACAATGAGGATACTGTCAGTTTCATCTAAGCACCAACACTTTTTCACAGAAACATGTTTTATGTCAACGTCAAGTTTAAACATTTGCATTTCAAATTAACAGAATTTTATTTGTGATGTGCTTCGATGAATCAATAAATTATGTCACACAAATGTTACTTTAACAAATCACTTCATACTTTGCCAGTTACTACGAAAGTAAGATGACTTACAATCCGACTTACAAATCACAATATGACACAACAGAAGTGACCTCTAAGCTACTAAATATATCACTATGGTAACAGGAGATTATTCTCACCTTGTAATCTTCATCACTGTCCTTACAGAAACAAACAGTTATTAAGACATCATCTTTGGCATCAAGTATCCCATCAATAAATGGAACAATACGGAATATATGCTTCTGTTCTGTTTCTTGGCTGAGTAAATTAACAAAGACGTAGCTCAGGATGTTAATATCAAGACTGATCTTCACCCGGTCGAGCTTCCAATCAATAGATTTCTCTTCAGTCCAAGTTATTTCACCTATAACAAGTTATATTACACAAAATATATTATTTGGTAAACTTAAATACAGTCAATATTAAGAGCGTATTAAATAATATATATTTAGAATTCAACCGAACTGATTTTCAGCATATAACTCACTGTACTTCTCCTGGAACATTCATCAATTGCATTTAAAGTGCTTATTGCTCACCATCGTTACCTTCTTGTAAATGTGCTTCGTCTTTCAGACCAGTGAAGATAATAGCATCATGTCGATCTGGCTCAGGGATAATAGCCGAGTGAGGAATAGTCAGCTGGGCTGGCTTTTTGAGGACAAGTCCTTCTGGCTCTAGTTTTATCAGGGGTGTCATTCTGCTCCTACGAGCACTTCCAGGGAGGGGTATGGTGGGATCATAGATCACTTTAACAGCTATTACACGATCAAAGGATAAAGCGCCTTCAGGAATAGTCAGATGTACCCCCATGATGCTAATAGTTCCACCTTCATACTTTATCCTGTGTTCAATGTATGAATGATGGTGCTTCATTTCAAGTATTTGTGAATCTTTTCTTTGTTTTGGTAGTTCTTCTTGCTCTGTTCTCTCCATCAAACTTTCCTTTCTATGATCATGGTCTTCCTCTCTTTCATCAGCACCTTGTGATGGAGTTGACTCATCATCACAGTCAAGTTTGACATTTTCAACTAAAAATAGAATAATTGAAACACGAACACCATTAAATGAAGCTTTGACGTTTAAAAACCAACTCTGCCATACTGAGCCACATTCATCCCTAATCAGAGAATAATTTAGTTCTCAAATTTTGCACAGAGTTTTGTCTCCTATAATTGCTATGGTTCTTGTGTATTAAAACTGCTATGCATCTTTGCACTTATATAGCAATTTGCCCATTTTGCATAGCATTTTTCGATGTGATACTGGATGAATTATTCCCCGCTAATCTAGTTATTCATCAATACGAAAGCCTTGCAATTGATTAATGAAAGAAGTATTACTGAAGAAATCATAATACAAACTATAATAGTTATGTAATTAACACAAGCTGTATGTTGTTAGAGAATTTTGACGAGTGGCAGCAGACAACAGGAGTATCAAACGAATCTAGCATCGTGTCTGGTAGTGACTTGATGTTTTAAATGGATCCTTGAAATATCCGCTAATCCTTTTTCAATCTTTTATTATAAAGAAAGGGACCAAATGGCAACAAATATTTGATCAAAAGATCCACTTTTAATTACTTTCACCATACAAACACCATGATAATTAATAGTTTAGAACAACAAACTGCCCGAATATTAACATCTGACTCACACACATTTCTAGAGTTTTTACTGTACTGTACTTTATATGTTTTATGTATTCTGGTAACATCATTTTAATCATTCTTACCAGGCCAGTCAAGTAGTTGTGGTGATTGGTTTTCTTCAAACTGAAAGGGGTCAACTTTAGACTGATATGGCGCTAAGAGATATTCATTTGTTTGGTTTAGCTGAATATAAACCAAACCCTTTTGTAGGTTAGTGATATCGTACATGTTGATGATGTTTCGTGTCTTCATGAAGTTAATCAGAGTGATTCCTGGCGTCTCTATCAGAGAAACGCGGCGTAGCATATCAGTTTCTGCTGGTGGTAGACCAAACAGAGTTGCTAATTTCAGAGTGCTGTCTAGAGTAAGATCTTCGGCAACATTGACCATTAATCTGCCGTAATCAGCTGACATGTAAAGAAGAGTCAGAAAAATATAGTTAAGAATCCCACTTAGGACAACAAACCAATTGATATAACCGATTATTAAATAATGGATAAGATCACATTTTCTTATTTATCAATTGAATATTAGATTGTGTTCTATGTATTAATATATCATATTAAAATACGTTTCTTTTCAGTCAGTTCAATATCGAAAGATGACATATTTTTTTGTGGAATCTGAGTGAATTAAATTTTTTGGGGGCTTACTTGCCGTTGTGTGGGTTAACGAGAAAGTGTCACATACACACACACACGACATCACCATCATCACAGAGAGTCCTTCTGCCTTCGGCAAGAAATCAAAAAGATTTCACCTGTTTTCATGATAATCCTTGATTTATTTACCTCTACAGAGCTCACTTGACTTTAATATCTTAACATAAGTGATAGTTTGAAAATCAATCCTATACTACTTAAATTGACTCCAGTCACCATCCCCTGCCCATCCCTTACATAAGAAAACATACTGCCTGGCAATTTACCACAGGGCAGCAGCAATGATCTTTTCATTGTGATCTTACCTGCCAAAGTTGATTCCTGTGATACGTCTATGGTTTGACGCTCTTCAAGTAGGGTTTCTTCCTCCGTATCAGAAGCGGATAAAGCCTGAATATAAACAACACAGGAAAAATATCTTATCTGTTGTACAGACACATTAAAAAAGAACCTCAGTTTTCCTTTCTGTCACCTGTCAAGTTACACCAATTCAGTCTTTAGCTGATAGAAGCAACAGATTTCAGCATAGGTGAATGTACTCATTACTCACTTCACACTACTTGTAGTCAATGTAGCTTGAATTTAAGAACTATTTCTGTCTAGCTCAAGATGTTACCTTGAAACACCTTTAGCAGTGGAACATTGATCATAACTTCAACACAGTAATGCTCTCGTCACAATATTTTGCTAACTTTACAAACACACACTTCTTTTGCTACTGATGGTATACTGCCTACAGATACACTCTAATCTGTATTCATATCATACTTACCAATGCTTGCTGATTCAAGGTTCCCTTGGTCTGCTTCAGGACCTCTTGTAAAGCCATGGATTCTTTGGCATATTCCAGTTGTAACTTCACAAGTATATCTTTTGTAGCTCTCAGACTTGATTTAGCCTCTTCCAGCTCCTGTCATGTAAACAACACAGTAAATGAGACAAGAAGGATGCACCTGCCAGTGGTTACTTGCCACCAATTAAAGTATATACCAACAGTGGAGTAGTCTTTATTCAAGTTGACAAGTTCCTTCACACTTATTTTCAGGCAGGCTGAAATTATCACCTTTTGAACTTTCTTGGGGGTGTGACTATTGGAGGATGACTACCTGGCTCAGAGAAAATCACATGTTCACAATAATTTAACTAAATATCATGCTTGTGTAATATTCTTGAGACAATAGCTGTTAATATGTTCATAATTTGATCTCTACTGTTGGACATCATAAACTTTCCCTAATATCTGAAAATACATGTTGTGTCTGATAATGGTAAGTTACAAAGTCACTGTACACTACTAGATCAAGCAAAAGGATAGTTGTTTTATCCAGGGTGACTAACTTTCTCATGACTCAAGTCAGGTAACTTGGTCAGTTATCTATAATCACATGCTATGTGAAGTCTAACCACTTTCTGCTGCTGAAGTATTTCTTCCTTCTCATCGTTCCATGTCTTCAGTTTGTTCTCAGTTGTATTCAATGCATCTTTGAATTGTTGTCTTTCCTCCTCTTCTGTTGTCTTTAGTCTTCCAGTCAGCTGTTGTCTTTCTTCCTCTGTTGCCTGCAGTGTATCTTTCAATTGTTGTCTTTCCTCCTCTGTTGTCTTTAATGTTTCAAGAGCTTTTTGTCTTTCCTCCTCTGTTGCATTTATTCTTCCAGTGAACTGTTGTTTTTCATCTTCTGATTCAGTTAGTTTGTGAGAGAATTCCTGCGTTTTGTCTTCTAATGCCTTCAGTTGATCCTTTCTTACTTTTGTGGTCAACTTTGAATCTGAAACAAACATATAGGATGCAAACATGGTTAAAGATTGTCTTTCACCCAAGAGATTTAGTTATGTAAATAAACTCAATGTATCTTAATAATGTATGCGGTAAAAACTTCCAGGAAAATATTGTGACAAACTTGCACCAAATTTAGTGAACTCACATTTTGGTCCAACTTTAGCCATGTTATTTTTTGTGTTGGTGTTTATTTTGGCCCTGCTTCGAAGCATGGGCTTGAACTTGTTCAATTGCTCAGATCTGGGCAATTGAACAAGTTCAAGCCTCTTCAATGATCCTCTAATTAATCTATCAAGGAATTAAATTACAAAAGGAAAGAAAATTTCAAAATGTTACCAATATTGTCTGAACATATCCCAAACCAAACTATTGAGTATATCCCATAAGTTACACAGTCACTTATGCAAAGATTTGACTGTAATGCAAGACCTTGATATTAAATGAAACATGCAGTGTGGAATAATTACACTTCTGAACATCCAAATTGTATGTATGTATGTATGGACTTTAGATCCTCCTGCAAGTAGGAACTTGCAAAGAATCCTCATTGGCTTATCAAAGCCGCAAGCTGACCGAAGTCAGTCTCTTAGATTCGTATTTAATGTCCATGATTATGAATTGGCAATTGTCAACAACTCTGTACCTGGACGACATACATTAATCTTGGAGTGACTCGAACTGGGGACCTTATGATTGGATTCTCTTTCTGGGTTTGAAGTACTTTATAACAGGCAATTGCGGTTGTTCAATGTCTTGTCAACTCTTTTATCATTACTTGTATCAAAGGGTATTGATGGAGGACCCTTATTCAATCAGCCACGGTTTCATTACATAATACAATGGTATATATAACCTCATATGGAGTCTACTTATTTTGTGGGCAATGCATTGGCATGTTTAGCAATTCATAAAATATTTAATTGTTAAGCTGTCTGATATAAATATACCTTGAGCTTGTTGGTAGACAGTCAATGCTGCCACCAGAGTACTCAGACCTTTGTCAGAGCACGCTTTCATTAAATGGCTGATGTCATCAACAGAAACCTTTCCTGCCTCTCTGAGATGGTAGACAAGAGATGAAAAGGGTGCATCACCCTCAATAATGCCCTTTGATTCCTTAGCTGAAACCTTAAAGTAGTCAATTAGCTTCTGACAGTCATCTTTCTCAATCAATGACTCTGAGTGTACAAGGAAGTTCTCAAAAGTAAAGATTTCACTCTATAACAAAAAGACAACAAAAGGAAAATCAAATAAATATAATTGTGGTAGGAGACTACCAAATAGGTGTAGAAATTTGAGGCAGTGAGACAGAGAAGGGATTTATTTTAATATGATGAAGGTGTGGATAATGTGACTGTGGTTAACCTGAGTTCCTTTAACTACAATATTATATTTATTTCAGAATAAATTAAAAGTATGAAAGCTGACAATTGCATTGATTGATTGTTAAAACTGTACAGTTACAGTACATGCTTCTACGCATCAAACTGTATCAGTCAGATTTTTGTACATTACTTCATTATACTACCAACTTAAAATTAGAGTTGATTGGGCTTAACATATATGCTGCAGCTCAAATGAATGAATATTCAAAGTACACATGCACTTTTCAGAATTGTTAAGATTGGTGTATATAAACTAAATTGTATGTGCAGCTACTGTACTATGAGCTATACACAGCTTGATGGCAAAGATGGCATGTAAAACATTTAACTATTTAAACTATTTGCTGTTATCAATTATAATCATGTGAAACCAAGTTTCCTAGGTTATTTAATTCCGTTAGACATAATTTACTAACTAGTATGTATGGGTGTGGCCTGATGACTTACATATAAAGAGGCCATTTACAGGAAGACCATTGTTCTTACACTGGTTGTAATGCTGGTAATGTGGTAATGCTTTAATTCTCAGGCATGGGTAGCAATGATCACATTAAATCCATTCGATAGCAATTGCATAAATTGCATTGTGTGCTTGGTGACAGCTAATGAGTGGGATCTTCACTACAGTTATATTAGTGTATTGGGTATTTAGACAATTAAGCAGGATATTGTGTATCATCACTTACACAAAGTGATGTCTATAAACGTTACTGTCATAAAATTGACAAGAATACACTGCATTTATTATAAATTGCTATCTTTTTTCTCAATGCAATCCCCATTCAAGTAAAGCCTGTACTTAGATACAACTTTCCTTCCTCAAAAGTAATGAAAATGATTTCAATGGCTTTGCGAATTTGGCAGTCTTTTCTCTGTTGACAATGTGAAAATAGCACCACAAGGCTAAGGTCACATTTTACCCCTTCTTGTTCTGTGTTTTTGACTAATTTGAACCTAAATAAACTACCCCTACATCCCAAAATAGAAGCAAGCTTGTGTCTTACCTTTTTATCAAGACTTAAATACTGTCATCAAATCAAGGTATCATCACTGCAGTATTTGATATACATGTGCACTAGTGCCAAACTAATCACTTTGGCCTAAATTAAGATATATTGCTCTTAATTTTCCTTGTTGTTAACTCATTGCAAGAAAAATTGCACCTATTGTGTTCTTAACAATAGTTTGCAGACTTTTGTCAATTTCATATATTTTAGCAGAATTTGACAGCCAAAATTAATGATAAAGGAACTACCCTTTTATGCTGAGCTGTTACGCTATGCAACATCATTTTGCATCACTTTTCATATACTTTTTGACCTAGATTTTCATTATAGAAATAATCGCACAAAAATAGCACTTATTGCATTCTTGAGAATATTTTGCATTTACTAATACCAAATTTGTAAAAAATAGCAGGTTGTAACCTCAGAAATGGGAAAAAATATTTTCCAAATTTTGTGTGTTGCTCTAAATTGCAAAGAGCAATAAGCATCCAATGGCCTAAATTTTTTATAAAATGTGGCACTTATTTTCCCACCATTTTGATGAACAAAGTAATAGTTGTGTTCTTAATAAATTTTCACATTCACCAGTTACTATTTTGTCTATTTGAAGCAATGAAGACTGAGAAAATAAGGAAAACCAATTTTAATTTTACATTGGCAGTACAAATTACTTCATGACAACCTTACCAGATCGAATCAGCAAATCCCAAGGAAAAAAATGTCCTTATTTTTCTTTAAATTTGGCAAAGTAGAACTTGAAACATCTAAGAGTGCCTTCCCCTCACTTGCTTGCATTGAATGAAACTAAATTTGATCTTCCTTAAAAGGACTGCTTGAATAAAAGTGATAAAAAGTCCTTATTTTTACCATAGGCCTATATATCCTGTATTAGTACTTACTGTGTGATATTCATATACTTCTCCAGTTCCCCAGGTAACCAAAAACAATTTGTTTATGTTATTACTGATCCTGATTCTCCAGGAATAATGAGGAACTTTAAAAGAAGCCAAGATATGACCCCCAGAGTTGGAAGAACGACTCCCAGAGATGGAAGAATGACCCCCAGAGAGGGAAGAATGACCCTTAGATAGAGAGTAAACAACAACTTCTCTACCAGCCCATAATATAAATAGTAATCGTTTCTCTTCACTGACTGTTATACTCATTGCACCGCTGTTCTGTTTGTTTGTGTATTCTAGTTCCATTTCTCCCTCATTATTATACATTAAAGCTCTCCTACAGTTTGTACAGATAAACAGTTTATTATTACTAACTGTTATATCCCTTGGACACTCTATTTCTTGTAATAATGTTAAGGTGATTGTCTTATTTATGCTCAATTCTCTCGATTCTAAGACAATCACCGCTTTGGAGTTTAAACCGACATACACCAATCCATCTCTGGTTGCCATACACGTGGCTTCACCTATAAACTTCCCTCCCTTGACCAGACCGCCATTACTACTATCGTACAATTCTATCGTATCCTTACAACACGTTAGAAACAGACGATCATCCAGTAAACAAACAGACCGCAATGGTGAGAAAAACTTGGTAAATTCCTTAGAGTAATAGGGCTCTGACGTTACTAATAACTGTTTTTCTGGAGAATCATCATCAAAATGTAACATAAACAGATCGATAAAGCTGCCTTTTTTATCGTCACATCCAGCGACAGCCAAACGGCCTGTGTCTAGCACGTCCACGAACGACACCGTGTAACCACCTTCTTGTCCAGTGAATCGTGGTATCGTTATACGTACCCTGTGTGCAGTGTGTATGGAAGACAAGAAGTGAAAAGTTTGGTCAAGGTTAGAAGATTGTATCCATAGTAACGAAGAATTTAGAGTGATTTTTGATCAAATGAATGTTGATGAAAGGGTCATAGACTGCGAAGTAGCTACAGCCTAGATCTTGCAAACGGTACGGAATTGTAGTAAAAAAAAAAGCTATTTATTTATGCGTGCACTTTCAAATTCGTGAACCACATTGGCAAATGTCCAGGGCAAATTAATCGACATAGTACTCTTGAACATATAAGACATGGGACGTTCAAGGTCTAATATTTAGAATACTGGTCATTATAGGATCCACGACTTACAATAGTTTCCTATTATAAGAAAAACCCTCTCGCGCATTAACGTGAAGAAAATACATGGCCCATATGGCAAACAGAGTAAAATAGGCTACAAATTGGAAAATCAAACGAATAAAATATTATGCTACTAAAGTATCCTAGAGAGGATACATTTTATCGGCGATTTGAGATGGTGTTTTACCTTCTCAATTCAACGACACTGTGATGTCCTACTACCCTTTGGGACCCCTCCCTCTTCGACACTGAACACTACCCCCCCCCCCCTCCCCCATTTCAGTTATCTGGGAACGAGCAGCCCGGTTAATGAAAGATTGTCAGTATACAGTTGCTTGTATAAAGGAGAATGTAAAATACACAAATAATCAATAATATGGCCTAGTATAAGCACATTTCACTCTTTTATAAACGAAAATTAAAAAATAGTGAATCTTACGTGGTTTTTGTGGTGGCCATGTTGATATGTGCTTAATTAGTTCTAGGAGAGTTATATTAATCCAGCGGGAGTCCTGATCTGCGGATAAAATTTTAAAAACTCTTAACAAATACGACTTTCTAAAATACAATTCTTATCGAGGAATGTTGCAATAAATACAGAGAAAATCGGAACGGAAAGAAAACTTCTTTTGGGTGAATGCTCTGGCCTTATTTATATTTAAACGAGCAACCTTGAATTTAATATGATGGATGAAATGATGTTTATGGTCATCGAGAAAGGTTCCCAGGACTTATTCTTTAATTTATCCAGGATTCTAAATTCACACTGTCTACGATCAATCAGGAATTTAAAGTTACAGTTCTATTTAGTTCATGCTGGATTGCGAAAAGGGCTACGAAATCGTAAGGAAATAATTGAAAGTTCGAGAAAATCATAATTTCATATATATACGTTGGTCAAAAGTGGAGTTTTTCTTTAAAGAAATTTATAGTTTTATTCAAAATGTCCCGTACAGGCATATGTTGTACAATGTAGTTATACTTCCCTACACTGGAGTGCTGTTAATAAAAATGTATAAATGTCTAGTTTTACTTACAATGACAAACGTCTGTGTAAGACAGGTGCAGGTGAGGTAACAGCTAACATTCTTCGAAAGGTATTGAATATAATCTTGTTCTTGATATAATTCGATGCGTTTTTTTTATGCTGAGTCGCTGGCAGGTCAACGAAGCGTGAAGTGATAACACAACTTTCAAATGGAGGGACCTTTGAGATAATTCAAAAGACAGCAAAATGCTATGATTTTTATCAGAGGATGAAACCAATTTTCAAATGAATATGTTTATTTCATGGTGCCCTAATCATGCAATGAGGGTGGTATTTTTTGGAATGTCCAGCAACAGCCATCCGTGATTTGACACGGAATGACCCAAGTTGGTATATATACTCTAGGGCAATAGGGCTAGGGCAAAAGTTCAAAGCAGAGGTAAGTCTCAACTCTTGCATTATATTGCTCTTCCAATTGAAATGGGACTGAAGTTGTCTTAATTTGAAGGATGACAGTGCTGCAGAGATCATCATTATCTCAAACTTGGGTATAATGTATATTTGGGACATATACAGACAACATTGAATAGTTTTCCACAATGGTATGTAAACCATGATATGTGATACAAGTTTAATGTTTGTTGCTTTCTGATTTTGTGACCAATGATGATAAGAGTTTGAACAACTTCAAAGCACTTATCCTCTTATGGAATTTATTAGATATGTATGAAAGTTCATAACAATGATTGGTTAGTATTCAGGGACACAACAAACGCTGTACAAGCATAAAAGGTCAAAGGTTGTTTAATGATAAAAGGGATCAAACTGTGTAATCTATTTCAAGCGCATTTTGTTAGGGCTTTGGCTTACTTTTTACCAAAGTTGGGAATTCAGATCAGTCATGTTAATTGAGATACAACATCGTTGGTGCTCTGTTTTGATGACTTTGGTCTTCTGGTCCTATTTTGTCTTCAATCTTCATTGAAGGTAAGCTATGTTGTCCCCAAATTTGCCAGATTTTCAAATATGTTCACCTTTGGTCAAAATTCTCAAACTGTTTTACTACCCCCTCCGTCCTCGAGATTAACTCCAGCGAAGGACTGAAGTAACTGAACAACAAAACACATCATTTGGCACTTACAGAGCTCCGTACTTTGTTTCGCATATATATCTTCTAAGGAATTTATATATTTTCTGTCATAGAATTGATATATTTTGTAGAGAGTTCTAACAGTTGCTACTGTTATGCCATAGACAGTACTGCCAGCGACGTGCGTGGATTGCTACTCCCCGTCGTCCAGTTATTCCATCTTACTAGAGAAGCTGTCTTTCATCAGGCAGCTTTTCGCTCCACTATCAGGCAGCACTTGGAGAGGGGTTGGGTGCCGCCAAGTGAAGTACTGTAGTACACCCACAGCAAGGACTATGATGAACAATGACGATGATATTTCCATACTGGATCGGTCGGGGCCCAGGATGAAACCAACCGCGTCCTCTACCTCCCAGGGTGGAGTCGAAACATTTACCACTGGAAAATGGGGGGGGGGAGAAGCAGGTACTATAAATGGCAGCATAACTAAACTCAAAATTGTTAGGAAAGAACCTACATTTGGCACATGGAATGTGGTGAGAACACTAAACGCTCTGGGCAAAATTGAACATGAGATGAGGAGGTATAAATGGTAAATTCTTGGACTATCGGAGGTTAGATGGACATGTATAGGTGAGACAACCACAGGGGATGGTCACACACTATGGTACAGCGGGGAGGAATCATACCATCAAAAATGTGTTGGCTTCTTGGTGCACAAAGATGTAGCAAAATCAGTACTTGAATGCAGACCAATATCAAGCCGTATCATTACATTGAGGATATAAGGACAACCATTCAACATCACGGTTATCCAAGTGTATGCCCCTACAACTGCTGCCTCAGATCTGGAAATAAACAGGTTATATCAAGAACTTGAAGCAGCTCCCAAGAATGACATTCGAATAGTCATGGGTGATTGGAGTACGAAGGTTGGAACAGATGCCTATCTTACATGGCATGGTACTGCCGGTAAGTTTAGACTGGGGCAACAAATGACAGAGGTCTTACTCTGCTGGAATTTGCCAAGTTCTACGATCTCGTCCTGACAAACACTCTATACCCACAAAAGCTCTCACGGAAAACTTCTTGGAACTTTCCAGATGGGGAAGCCCATAATATGATTGATTATGTTATGGTTAGCAAACGATTCCAATCAAGCATGAATTTGGCATAAACAAGAACCTTCATGGCAGACATTGGAAGTGACCATGACATGGTGATGATATCCATGAGAGTGAAGCTGAAAAGATTGAAGAAAGAAAGATCACCTAGAATGAACTTAAAGACCCAAGCATTGCTTCTCAGTTCCAGGCAAAGATAGAGGGTAAATTTTCTCCATTGTTAGTAGCTCACACAGATAAAGAGAGTTTCAACAACAAGCTAAATAAGCATTTCATTGACACTGCACAGGAGGTGTTGGGAAGAGCAAAAAAGCAGAAGCAGAAGTGGATGACAGATGAGGTGTTAAATGCATGTGATAGACGCACAGATCTAACAAAGGAACGCTATGTAAGTGATGTCGTTATTGCTAACTACAACAAGATCAATTAAGAGATAAAAAAGGTGACCAAACAAGCCGAGGGGCAATGGATTCAAGACCAGTGCAGCACCATCAACACTAATATGAATTGCAACAACACAGGAACAGCTTTCCAGGCAACCAAAAGATTAACTAGAAGAAACAAAGCCAGGACAACTGCAGTAGAAGACCAAAATGGCAACATCCTCACGGAAAGAAGGTCAATATTCTGCAGTAGATGGAAGGAATACTGTGTGGAGCTCTAGAACTATCAGCTGACAGCAGATCAGAGCTTGTTAGATTTCTGGAGGGGAATGGCAATGCAAAACAAGAAGAAGACCTACTAATTCTTAATACAGAGGTTGAAGAAGCTATTAAAAGCCTCAAAGATGGGAAGTCTCCAGGAATTGAAAATGTTTCTACGGAGATGCTGAAAATGGGATTTATAGAACAGTTGAGGCTTATACTAGACTGTAATGAAGTATGGACATCAGGAGTTTGGCCATCTTCGTGGTCAAAATCAGTCATCATTCCACTCTATGAACAAGGTTACCCTAAGTATTGTAGCAACCACCGAACCATCAGCCTGATCAGTCACCCAAGCAAGATACTCTTACGAGTGATTCTAAATAGGTCTACTTCAACCACAAGCAGAAAGAATAATAGCAGAGGAACAAGTAAGATTTAGGAAAGGACGCAGCACAGTAGAGCAAATCTTTAATCTCAGGCTACTGAATGAGAAATACCGTACTGACCAGCAACCACTTGTCCATAACTTCATCGACTTCAAGAAAGCTTTTGACCGGGTCTGGCAAGATGGATTGTGTGAGACACTTCGGAAGTTCAAGATTAGCGAGGTCATTGTAAATGCGATCGTGGCCCTGTATCAAGCATCCAAGGGTGCTGTCTTAATGGGAGATGAAATCAGCGACTGGTTCCACACCCGAGTTGGGGTCCGGCAAGGATGTCTGTTATCACCAATATTGTTCAATATATTCCTGAATATATCATGATAGAAACTCTTGATGGGTACGAGGGAACAGTGAGTGTTGGGGTAAGAGCTATTACCAACCTAAGATTTGCAGATGACATTGACCTCATAGCGGGACAACCGGTGGAACTTACCACCCTTACAAGAAGACTAGAGGAAAGTGCAAAGCAACTTGGCATGGAAATCAATGCCGAGAAGAGCAAGGTCATGAAGATGGATTTTGTCGAAGAAGTAACGGTACATACTGTAGGTCAAGAACTAGAAACAGTGGCTCAGTTCAAATATTTAGGGCAACAATCACGGATGGTGCAAAGTCAGTGCAAGAGATTAAGATTCAATGGCGTATCTGAAGCCCATCTGGAGGGATTGGAACATCACAATCACAAACGTGGACTTTAACTGCGGAGATGGAAAAACGAAAAAATGCTTTGAAATGAACTGTATCCGGAGACTTCTCCATATCCATAACACTTCGCACACAACGAACAAGCAAGTATGGCAAATAATGGAGAGTTGTATAGGGGAACAGGAACCCTTCCTTTCAGTGGTGATAAGAAGGACACTTCAGTAGTTTGGTCATCTTAATAGACAGAAGAACAGCCTGGCAAACAATATATTGCAAGGAGGGACAGATGGGGTACGAAGGAGAGGCAGGCCGGTTAAAACCTGGACTGACAACATGAAAACCTGGACTGGGATGGACTTCAACCAGCTCATAAGAACAGCTGACGATCATGAATTGTGGAAAGCTTTGTCGTGTCATCATGTCGCCCCAACGGCCTTCGAGCTATGAGATGGATGGGATGGATGGATGGATGCTTTGAGAAATTCTTGTTGGTTACGGGATTGTTCTGCCTTGTGAACTTGCGACCCCAAAAAAACTGATCAAGGAAAAAGATAGTTCGACCTTGAGCTTCCCTAGTAACGACCATTGGGTACGGGTACGTGCCAACCTTATTGGATATGTCGTAATTGGTCAGTTCATCGTGTATAGGTTTCTACACACTCATTACGGGTTCGTTTATAATTCAGTGCAAGTAGCGTTTTTAGACATGTATTAGGGGTATATTTTGAATAAACTGCTAGGCAGAATCCTTTCCGAACTTTATAGCGTTTGTCAGAGACGTTGTTTTAGGACGTTAGATCAGGGAGCTGCTAGAGTAGCAGCTCCCTGGTTAGATTACGTTTGGCTTCCTTAGAAGAACGGCTTGATGCACCCTGCAGCTGCGATGCGTAACTGCTGCAGTAGCAAGGCCACTCGTTGTGGGTAGTCTAGATCGACTGTTTAGAATCCTTTCCATTGTTGACGGTCCAGTAAGAGAACCAATACGGATCTAGTAGCAGTGGTAGTGGTGGCGGTGGTGGCGGTGGTGGTGGTATAGTGGTAGTGGTATTGGTAGTAGCAGTACGTATCACGCGTTCTCCTGTGCTGGTGATGTTTGCTGAATTTCGTGCGAAAAGACTATTTTCTTTACATCACGTGGTTGAGCAGTTGTTGAACAGCGCCGATGGCAACAACGTAAGTTTAGACAACGGAATTTAAGATAGCAAACGAAAGTTGGTCACTGAAGTAACTGAACAACAAAACACCTCAGTTGGCACTTACAGGGCTCCGTATTTTGTATAGCATATACATTTTTTCTTACAGATTTTTTTTTTCTTCACAGAATAGAACTTTGTTGTTAGAGAATCTATTTTTTTTTTTACAAAGAATACAAATATATTTTTGCACAGAATATATATATTTTTCTGTCATAGTGTGCTGCCCTCACGCGCGTTGAATATGCTCGTTAGACAGCAAGCTAACCAAAAATGAGGCAAAGACAGATGTAGCTCTCTGAATTTCCCCACTTGATTCATGATTCATAAATGATTCAAAATAAAACTACAGCTTTACAGATTAATGACTAAACTAAATATGATAATGATAGTACTCAGAACAGTGACGTGCAAACAATGTCGGGTATGATGAATATAGCATAACTATCACTGAGTATGAAAGAGACGAGAATAAAGTAGGTTACCTCTAATAGCAATACAAAAAAGGTACCTTCAGATTAACTAACTGATTTACATAACGATCTATCAGATAACACCCATGAACTGGTAGATAGAAACTACAAAGGATAAATAAGTACCCATGTGATTTAAACGGCGAGCAAGCACATAGCATGTGACTGTGCTCTAATGGTACATAGCCTACTGAGTTGCAGTTACAGGTAATTTCCTACATTCTAGAGAATAAACAAAACAGCGAGCACTTACGAACTATTAATTTGCCAGGACAAAAACTGTAAAACACAAAAGAGAGGCTAGTAGGCGAATAAAACAGTGTTGCCACCAATACACAAAACTGGATACTGCAGTGAACAACCTGCTAAAACAAACTGTTACAAACAACTGGACTAATGTGAAAATTGCAGGATATCTGAGGGAGAAAATCTCAAACATGACCTTTGACAGCTTTTTACGATCATAGACAGAAAGGAATGTCGCACAGTGGCCGGACTATTGTGACCCATGAGACCTTATAGGCAGACCAGGATCTCCATCTATGGATGAAGGACACTTAATTACTAACAGGTGCAAACTATAAATAGGGCATGACACAGAATATATATATATATATATTTGAACAGAATATATATTTTTAGAGAATATATATATTTTTTTCTCTTAAGAGAATAAACATATACTTGGCATAGTAAAATATCATTTATGTGTTAGAGAATATATCTTGTTACAGAATATTTATTGTAAGAAAATATATGATTTTTGCTCTTAGAGAAAAAACATACTCTTGGCATAGAAAAAAAATGTGTTAGAGATTATATCGTTTTTAAGGATATTTACTGTGAGAGAATATATATTTTTGCAGTCAAACTTGTTATATTTTCTGTACGCCTGGACAATATAAAAAACTATAAACTTTAAGTGAATGAATACAGTTTTCAGAGAATATATATGTGTGTACATGGATATAAAGATGTCTAAAATGTATATCTGAAGTAAACCATGAATGTATTTAGCCAGTAGAGCAAATATATTTTCGTACGTAATATATTCCGCTTTCTCGCGCTATACCATGCTGGCACAGCTATTTTGGGCAGTTCTCCCTCTAGTTCTTATATATCCTGCTCTATAGTGTTAGCCTAGACACTGTAGTATAGTCTAGCCTACGCCTGACGCAATTTCTGTAGTTGGCAACTGTCTTCAAATAGTCACGGTTACTACTAGTTTCCGGCTATAGCATATAATGTGTCTCATTCCAACTGTTTACCTTGTAACTGATGATATTTCGGTTGTATCGTCCAAACTTCCGGGCGGGTTATCCGAACTTGACGAAGTAACAAGAAGTTACTGCTGTGGTACGTACTACTACACTAAGGCTCACACGAAAGTAACGCACATTTACATAATACGGAACAAGACACTACACTGCAGCCGCTTGCGTGTGCGATCCGCGAGTAACTATATGTGCATTGTACATAACCAGGGAGTTGTTATGCTTGAAGGTAGCGGACAATAGTAGCAGACAATAAGAGCGGACAATTAGAGCTATTGTCCGCTACCTTCAAGCAGGTCTGTACATAGAGCAGGATATAAAAATTAGAGGGTGGACTCATAAATACCGCCCTTTAGTTCTTATATGCTGAATTATGGGCACTGTATACTAGCAGGGAGTTGTTATGGAATCCGCTATGGAACGCGAAAAGGGGAAACTTATTCCGTTGTCCAAACTAAATTTGTGGTTGCCTAAACAAAAGTTGTTGCTGCTGTTTTACCATGCTGTTGCTCAAAACTCACGTTGATGTCTAAACTTCCGTTTACTATATATCTCGTTCAAACCCACCCAATCTGTTCTGATTCATCTATCCGGGTCCAGACCCTCAAATTGTGCGTCAACGAAATTCGTTTGCGGAAGCAGAGACATATCTTGAAGTTGAATGACGACAAAACTGAATTTATACTTTCTGGATCTCGCCAGTAACTCTCGCAGATCAGTGTTGAGTCATTTTAATTAAGATCGGTGATATCACCAGAGTTTCCCGTCCCCGTCTAGCAGGCAAATAAACTTGGGCGTTATTTTCGATTCTTCCATGACAATAAGGCCACACATATCAAATGTCATTCGGTCTTCAATCTTGTACATTCGGAATATCGGTAATATTTGCAAATATTTGAATCGTGAAGCTACTGAGAGAGTTATCCACGCTTTTATTACTTCACTCATCGATAATGGAAACAGGCTTCTCTATATGGTCTACCACAGAATCAAATCGCTCGACTTCAACGCCTTCAAATTGTTACTGCACGGATTGTTTACATTATCTAAAAGTCTTGTCACATCAAATATATTCTTGAAGAGTTACATTGGCTTCCGGTCTCTCACCGAATTAATTTCAAGCTCCTGTTAATTACCTACAATTAGTTGAATGGCTTGGCTCCCTCTTATAACTCTGACATGCTACAGACATACACTCCGACACGTCTTCGCTCCTGTAGCATGCATTTATACAAGAACATCGGCCTAAACATACATGGGGTGACTGCCATCTCCTCACCTCTGGCATGGATTACCACTATAACTCAAATGTTGTGCTTCCCCCACTTCGTTCAAGAAACTATTGACAGCTCATGTTATGCGTCAAGCATTCATCAATGTTAACCCCAAATTCTTTTGTTCATTCGTTTTTGCTTTCTTTTCCAGCGCCTTGAGCACCCTCCCGGGTGGATATGTGATCGTGACTATTATTATACCAGGGCCATTTTTAAAGAAATTTTTAGTGGATGGGCCATATCCTTAAAAGGACCATATGACACTATCTAAGCAGAGCGCCACCACATGTTGGCGCGTAGCATAGCACGAATTTATTTTGCCAAAAGTTGCCTCCCAGATTGCCGTAAATGGCACTTCCCAGGCTTTTTGAGTTGCATCTAAACATTCTTTATTTTTATATCTCATGTTTCAGAAATAAACACTTCCAAAAGCAAAAGGGCAATTAGAAAATATTGTATTCGGTAAAGTCACTTTGTAGGGGGAAACATAGGACTTTACGTTACATTATAAGCTCTGCTTTATTCCTTGTTTTACACAGGTAGTTGACGATATAAAAGCACGCTATAGGGCATTCTAATGGTAGCCGTAGGCTATATGCTGAGGGGAAACCAAATGAGGAATTTAGGTGTAAATTAATTGCATTGTTAGGTTTGAGTTATCATTATTTGTATGACAAAAAGGGACCTACTAGGGTTGGGGGTGGGGACAAATGAGCTGAGTGGGTGGGCCGTCTATAGGGAACTGTGCCTCATATTCTGAGAGGGCACCGTACTGATAGAGGAGCTAACAATAAAACTGGTAGGCCTATACATAAAAAGAAAAATGTAGACGTAATAAATGTAGTTATAAACCGTAGTGTCACATTAGACGTTAAATCTCAGGAGATGTTTATTGTTATTCTTACAAAAGTCGTAAAAAAACCAAGACAAACGCACGGCCATCGTATCCCCGATCGTGCATATACGTGATGAGCGGTTTCAAAATAACCTAGTGTTCTCTTTGAACGCAACTTCTAAAATACGTGCCTAGAATATTGAGGTTGCACACTACTAATGAAAATCAGAAGAAATGATATGAAGATTTCGCAAAAAAAAAAAAATTAATTAGCGCATACTGTCGAGGCGTCCACATTATTGTAGACCTACTTTCGGAGCCAGCTCCCCCTGCCACCCCCCCCCCTCCCCCAACCTACACGCAGGTTATAGGGCCATGTGGTTCACATAAAAATCATCACAAACAGCAAAATGAGAAGATTAACGTTATTCTCTATATAAATGTTCTATATACTTGTTCTAGCTGTGTTCAACCAGGGAGCTGCGTTAGAGTAGCAGCTCCCTGGTTCAACTATGTCACGAATAAGTCCAAGATTTCAACAATTCAAGGATGAAAAAAGTTATAAATATCATTATTTAATCACCAAAGCACACAACACATTGCGTCAAAAGGAGATGGAAAATTGTCGTTGACAGGTCAGTATGTTCAACATGCTATACGCGTTCTAAAACTTTCAACGGTGTGTGATATGATTGACCCTTATTTACTATTTTTCGTATAAATTATAATAATAATATAAGTCGAATTTAGGTCAAAATTCATCAAACTCCTCCACCCGAGGGGAAGCATCGCACAGGCGCATTCCTTTGGGTGGGGGGGGGGTGGGGATAGATGAAAAGGGCCCAGTGACTATGATTGGGGCAAAAGCCTTAATTTTGTCTTCACTACAGGGGTAGGAAGAGAGACTACTATAGTGAAAATACAACACTACTTTGATTGCTAAAACATACCCTGATAGTGGTGGGTTTCCATGGTTAAGGGAGCCTCAGGTTATATTTCACTTTGGCTTTTGGGTCGGTATTGATTGAGTTTTATTTTTAACAAGTGATATACGGCCGTGACGTTTGAGTTCTTGCTTGCAAAGTCATTATAAAAAACACCAGTTCTAAATAAATAGAATAGTTACTCGATACAAGTCTAGGATTTAATGTTTGCCAGCCTGTCAATAGGAATACGACAGACTATTGTGTTTCCACAAACGTATATATACGTACGCAAGGGTTGTGATTTTTCTCTCAAAGGGTCATGAACGAAAAGGTTTGCCAAAGTTAATGCTATAATCAATGTCTTCATGAGAACCGTATATGATATCTGTACTTAAATGAGTATTGTGAGGTATGTTATAATGGTTTTTTTTAATTCATTGCCTCCACATTATCAAGAGATAACTTCAGCATTGGTGTAGTCCCCCTCCCATCACCCTTAGCTTACATGCAGGTAATCACATTTATATAGGAATAATCAATGATTACTGAGTTTGTATCTGTATTGTCAATAAAATAGAGTGATTATGCACATTTCTTTGAAAATCCAGATAGTTTACTGATCAGCTCTCAGCTTTCCTTGATTATTTTGTTATACTTTTATGCATACATGATAAAGATATACTATGAAAAAAACAAAAATATTTCAACTAAATTACCATGATGACATTCATTCTGTTTATAATGCCAGATGCATTCACAATTTATGATCAAATTTAACAAATTCATATCTTTCCACACAAAACAAAAACGCTATGAGGATGTGGTTTGACCTAAGAAAGCAGAAAATTCCAGGAATTGCTCTGAGCACACAACTTCAGCCACCGGAATATACCTTGCATAAAGAGCCAATCTTTATGGAAATTGCTAAACATAATCTTTAATAACAGGTTGATGTACAAACTGACACATCAGTCCAAGTGTTAAATGCAGTAGCGTAACTCCTTTGAGCTCGGACCGTGCTGAGCCGAGGGCCCCGACCAAAAGGGAACCCGCTATACTGATGCACAGAAAAGGGTACCGGTATGTTTGCTGAGAAAAAAGCCAGGCTTAGTAAATTCAAGGTCTACAAATTTGGGATTGCACCTGCAATATTCCTTACTTCAGGAATGGAAATGAGCGTTGAGTTCCTTCATTGGACATAATCAGTTGTTTCAGTTCCGTATGTTGTTTCTCACTCATAAAACTTTCTTTCTTCTCTCCATCCCTTGTCTACTAATCCCCTTACATCTATCTCTTTGTGTTCACCATGCTCATTAACCTGTCTGTATTCTGTGCGTGTTTTTGTCCCTTCTGTTACGGTTACTTGTCATTTAGCCTTTGAAGAAGATCCTGCTAGGATCGAAACGTCAGGCCAACTTACTTTTACACATACACTCATAAAACTTGTAAGTTATATCCAGAAACCGAATTCCTCAATCCTCATTCCATGGTATATAGTTACTTAGAATTTTTAAAGCTATGTTGTTAGTATTGTTCTGTCATTTCTCTTGATGTATTTTAGCATTAAAACATATTTGTCAGCTGGAAACAATGTGTAAATGCTAAATGGCCATGTTCTAAACCAAGACCCCATGGATTGATCCTGCATAAATCCTTGGACCTTGGACCCATGGGCGTCCGCAGGCAGGGGCAAGGGCGGGGGCACTTCCCCCCCCCCCCCTCCCACACCCCGCTGGAAAATCAAAACTTGAAAAAGGCTAAACATTTGACATTTCAATGATTTCACCCAACCAACAGTGCTCTAGTTATGTTCATTGCATACGGGCCCATAATGCTTTACTGAAATTATTGAAATTCAAAATCCTAAGACATGAGATCTCAAAATAACCGATGCGTAAATGCAACTTGAAACGCCCGGGAAGTGTCCTTTCCGACGATCTAGGAGTATTTTTTGGCCCCAAAAAAAATCGTGCTACGCTCCGGGCCAACCGATGGTGGCGCTCCGCTTAGATCAGGGGTGGGCAACCAACGGCCCGCGGGCCACATGCGGCCCGCCAGTAATTTTTTTTAGCGGCCCGTGAGATGTCTCAAGAAAAAGAAAAAAATCCAAAAAAGAATACACCTATTGCTTGAGAGTCCTCGGAATCAAAGGTTTGAAATCAACAGCAGGTCGTTGGTTAGGTGCAGTCAGTTTTTCGCTCCTAATATATGGCCCATTCATTCAAAAAGTTGCCCACCCCTGGCTTAGATAGTATCAAGAAGTGTGTAACACCTACATGCCCTACCGACCCCCCCCCCCCCTTGTGAGCATTTCTACGGACGCCTTTGCTTGAACTTCCCCATAGGAGGCCCTTTGGGCCAGGATCAGGGGCCCCCAGGCTCATCGTTACGCCACTGAAACCTGCCAGTTATTGTCTGATTCAATACGTGTTTATATTGGAATTAATTGGCATATATATTCGTATTAATACGAGAATATATTGTCCCATATGGCTTGCCATATACGTTGATCTGTAATCTCAAGTTACTTCATTGCAGCATCAGTTTAACTTGAGTTTACCACGATGACGGAGAAGAGCAAATCTGATAAAGTAAAACCAATCGTATTGTTACATACACTAACATGATCGATGATATTGGAAAAAAAAACGTGAAAAAAGATTTTGTTTTTGTTTAAAAGGAAAAAGGCAATAGATGATGAAAACGTTATTCCTATATGTCACATGTGTATTGGATAGACAGAAGTAGCCTATAGATGTCTATAGGAGTATTTGGAATGGTTTCAATCTTATCTTATTTATTTCAACTGGTGAGTAAATATTATTACATCGTTTGTCAATCGGCTTACAATACAAGGTAAACGGTAATCTCTAGTCTCGCCAAGTGTTTGTTAACCTAAACGGTATTTCCAAAAGCCCGCATTAACGTACCAACTGAATCTGAAATCAGTTTACAACCTTGCAACATTTAGAAACTGTCGATCTAGATTTATTGGAATTTTTGTTTTGTTCTGTGTATTTCTTTGTGTGTGTGTTTTTTACGCCAGTAAGCAAAGCGGTGTGTCGGTGTGTTTGCTGCAAGATAATACACCAACGCTTTGTTCTTTATTTTTATTCTTTTTTTATTATTTCTTTTTTATTAAAGAGTGTTTGTGAGTCGACCTACAAACCAGGACTATATATCTGTATCAGGTCACTAACCCAACGTACTGAATTATAAATACATCACGTGACCCATACTACCTTTCTATTGTCAGATAATGAAGCTATATATAGTCACAAATAAGTTATCAACTATCGTGTTTGTCTCCTCATCATAAACACTAAACAAAGGTTATCGGTAATTACCCTAATAGAGTTGCAGTTGACTCTTATAGGAATAACAGTTTAATGGCATTTTAACCTTATACCTGTTAAATCGTCCAAACCGCAGAGAAGAACTCTTGTCCTATAACCGCAAGCTTGGGTTGACATTTCAAGAAGTATATACACTAACAGAAGAAAATATTGAGAATCAAGTGGACGTGTTACAATTGTGAAATGTTTACACGCCTACTCGACCGTATAGTGTAATCATTAAACAACTCTGTAAACATATTTAAGATGGAGAACTGATTGTTAACATACCGTACATAACTAACGTAATACTAAACAGTTAGGAAAGGTTATATCGTGCGTTATCACCGTAACCTCCTTGTTTTTGGTCATCATAAAAGCACTGATAAAGAAATCATCGCCGTATATATTTCATTTTGTACTTTCATGCATGATTATATACGGTAAGATATTCTTATACATTTCTACCAGCGACCGTACTTTGCTTAAAGGTAGTCTGCATGTATAGGCCTCAAATTACAACACGCTATAATTGCTAGAAGTTTTTCAAAAAGTACTTTCCTGGAGGTCATTACTCTCCAAATTTGTTCTCAGAAATGTTTAAGGAAATACACAAGATGACTGACTGTCCCATGCATGCAATGGGGAAAAGTTCCTCGAAAGTTGTAATAAAAACAGTTTAAGAATTTTGACCAAAGGTGGCCATATTTGAATATCTAGCATATTTGTTGGACAATGCAGCATACTTTTAAGCTCAGTACTACATTTCTGCCGTAGTACCGATCATAATATTCTATACAGGGTATTAAGTTGTCATCAACTGCGCTGCCGGCCAGCGAATTCATATTTTGCTTCCACTGAGGCGTTAAAACATTTAAAACCAACCACACACGTGAGAAACACGTTCAGTCAACAGAGTTGTGTCGACAACAGTGCTTGAGAGAAGGTGGGAGCATCATGCATTTCAAGTTAAACTTTTGATTTGGCTACACTATATAGTGCATACAACACAGCCTGAGAAGAACGGACAGAACCTGCTATAGCTCTTGTGGTAACTCAAACCAAACGACTGATATAGGAAACCTAAATGAGTTACCACAGCTCTGCTATTGGAAGTGAGGTTATTCGCCAGTCGCGACAGCCATCCCTTTTTTCGGGTATAGTGAAAAGAAATTTGCAGGGCAGCCAAAAATTAAAACTGTGGGAAGCTAAAAAGAAAACCGCCGATGGTTTATAATTTGGCAGACCGCATATTCTGTTTGTCCATTATACTGCTGTTTTCGTTTACTGACTATTGTCAGAGACGTAGCGACCCTGAACAAGTTTTTTAGTTAAATTCCATTCTTTTCAACTTCTATAAATTTGGTTTAAAATAAATATTTCTGTCCGCTAAGAAGTTGTCATTGTTATCAATTTTGTACAGTTTTTCTGTTTGTATTATTTTGTCAACAGTATTGAAACCGATTTAGAGTGTTGACACTGGGTATATACGGTATCAAAGGCAGATCAACAAAACGCACATATGTACCTCACATATGTGTGGCTACCTGTATGAATGAGACTTGAATACACACCACCGTACTTAACCATAATAAGACGCTATACAATCGATATATACTGGTAGATGTAGTCCAGGGCTTGCAGAAGCGTGAATATATATAGGTGAGTACCATTTTGTACTTCTACGACGAAAAGATTAGGGATAAATCAATGGCTGTTCTCATGCATGATGCTAGTGTGATATGGGCCTATAGAATGATGTATATGTGTACCTTACATATAGTACTGGATAAGCCGTGTACACATGCATGACACCGGGAAAGTATACATATACCAGTGGTGTAACATATAATATATACGTATATAT
>JAIPMN010004475.1:7305-37273 GCA_020650975.1 Apostichopus californicus | reverse complement strand
GGAGGGAGTGGGGGGCTGGGGAGGGAGTGGGGGGCTGGGGAGGGAGTGGGGGGCTGGGGAGGGAGTGGGGGGCTGGGGAGGGAGTGGGGGGCTGGGGAGGGAGTGGGGGGCTGGGGAGGGAGTGGGGGCTGGGGAGGGAGTGGGGGCTGGGGAGGGAGTGGGGAGGATTACATTGGATTATTACCTGTTGCAGTAGTAGACGTCAGATGTATTCCACTTCATCGTTTCCCTCCTCTCCCCTCCCCTCCCTTCCCAGCCTTCCATCCTCTCCCTTACTTCCATCCTCGAGCTTCTTCAATCCCTCCCTAAGTAGTTCCCATGGTCTCATCCCCTCCTCCATGTATAGTTAAATACATGATTTAATGCAATCATTTCACATTCTCCACACTCCCTGGCATATCCCCCCCCCCCCCTTCTTGTTATTACTCATACAATGATGTTTTTGTAAAGTCAATTCTTAAATCTGCATTAGTTGGATGTGAAATGAAAATAGAGCTAAATTTACAAACAGGTCGTTTGCCACACCGGATATAACTAGAACATCGGCATGAATTAATACCTTTCAGACCCACAGAAAATGCCACCATTAACACCGTTTGTCTCTGTGGAAGTAGTTTATTGCGGATGTGTGAATCAATAATATACAAAAAAACACCGGAATTTGACTAAACGGTGTAACAGTTATGTTCTATTTTTAGAAAGTGTAATCTTGCAGGTGGCCAGATTTGGTGTCACTTTGCCATTGTTCCAAATATTGTTTTGTTCCATTTAAAGACAGATGTTCTCCATCCTTGCCCCCTTAAAAAATCTGCTGAGAAAATCGCAGCAAATAAAACATTCCTCATAACGGGGCAGAGAAAAACTAAAGCACTAGTATAGTGAATCGTGTGTTAAAGTAGTTCCTTATATAGGGCAAGAATAGGAGATGAACTCAGAGAATATTACAAGTTTTGTTTACCTTTTGTGTATAGATTTTTTCTTTCCCTTATTGACTTTGTTCCTCACTTACCTGTCTCCCCACAACCTTCGCACTCTCGTTCTACCATGCTTTTTTTTGGTTGTGACAGATCTTTGTCATTCTGTTGTGTAAACTTCACAGTAACTGCAGACCATGTAGTATCCATACATGTACTGTACAACATCAAGTATGTACACAGGCCGCTAATAGAAAACCCTGTGAACTGCTTTAGCGTTGAAAATTTAATAATTTCACACTACAGTAATCCTCCCACATACTATGGGCCGAATATTTGGCGACTAAATCCATCCAAGTCGAGAATCTCTTGGTACTTTAAGACTACCTTAGAAGTATCTGGAGCACTTAATTCACTAACTTGGTGAGGAATTTTTTGAGTTGCAACCTACATGAGGGTCCCCAGATAAGGAGAAATAATTTCCCACCTACTGCGATTGTGACGTTTTGAACATGCAGTATAACAGTTTGCATCAGACGTCACGATACAGTGTGAAATAGTGTGAAATATGAAGATAATACACTGTCAAAGAAGAGTCAGTTATTTTTGTCGACCACCAAAATGACTCTAGAAATAAAGAAACCAGGTATAAAACATATTTAACTTGAAAATAAGACAAAATCAGACAATATCACATTTATATATCACATCAGTTAGATATTCAGAATACAAATTTCCTGTGTCGGATTAAACAGGTGGTAAAACAACATTGGTCATGAACAGTATGTATGTATGTACATGTATGCATTTTAGATCCCCCTGCAAGCAGGAACTTGCGAAGAAGCCATCATTGGCTTATCAAAGCTGCAGGCTGACCGAAGTCGGTCTCTTAGATTCATATTTAACGTCCATGATTATGAATTGTCAATTGTCAACAACTGTGTAACTGGACGACATACATTAATCTTGGAGTGACTCGAACTCGGGACCTTATGATTGAAAGGCACCGGCGTTAACCACTGAGCTAACGCTCCCACTGTACACAACAGTATACATAGTAAATGATACCAGCAATGAGTCTTCAGCTTCTACTGTACCTGTTTGTACCTCTAATAATTCGATAAGAGTGAAAACCGTGGGAGACATCTACGTATAGTCCGCCTTTGGTTTTAGCTTTTTTACCGTGGCAAGGATTGCAATCTTTCCATCAGTTTGTATGTATCATGTGAGACTATATGCTGTTTGCAGTGTCCTGCAATCATACCATCTCAAGTAATACACTAACTCTTGCAGTTTCTATCATTTTATTCCAAGATTAATGGGATCATGTTTCTTTTTGTGCTGGTAGGAGATAAACAGTGCATTAAACATAAAAAATGGTTTAAAATTCCGATAGCACCGGAAATCACCCAAATCAGATCACCTACCTACTCACAGTACGTCAACTCACCCACCCACATCAAGAAACAGATATTTTAATGCCGTTATTTGTCATTCGACACTCGGTAAAAGCAGTTCGTCTTTAAGTCATTGATCTAGATCAGGGGTGGGCAACCTTTTTGAATGAATATGCCAGATTTTAGGAGTGAAAGATTGACAGGCCCGCACCTAACCAATGACCTGTTGATTTCAAACCTTTGATTCCGTGGACTTTCAAGCAATAGGTGTGTGTACTAATCTCTA
This sequence comes from Apostichopus californicus, assembly GCA_020650975.1. Lineage (NCBI taxonomy): Eukaryota > Metazoa > Echinodermata > Holothuroidea > Aspidochirotida > Stichopodidae > Apostichopus > Apostichopus californicus. The sequence goes on along the minus strand of JAIPMN010004475.1, from coordinate 34,676 downwards.
TTCACAAAACCATAATGTCAATACAGTACAGTTGATAATTAATTGTGATCATAGACCTACTGTACCTGACAGCATCATTAGTGCAGCTAAATTCTAAGCAGCTAGCTCGTATTTTGTGATGATATAAATTTGATTGATTGATTTCTTTACTTTGAGACATCTCACGGGCCGCAAAAAATCACTGGCGGGCCGCCTGTGGCCCGCGGGCGGTAGGTTGCCCACCCCTGATCTAGATTGTAATATACTACAGATGCTGCATTAATTTTGTCTTATACGTGTCAATTGTTGAGAATATTACCTTAGTACCTTAATCACATTTACAGCTAGAGTTAGCCAAATCATCTTAATTGGTATAACATACAGTACATGTGTGCTGGAGATACCAATATTGGTGAACAACTTCATCAAACAGCTTAGAAGAATTTTTTTTTCCCACTGGGGAGATATCACAGGTTTGATGGTCTTCCACAGACAAGACAAAGACTTTAGCAAGTCTAAATATGAATATCCCTTCCTTCTCACTCTAACCACCCAAAGTGCTTAGAGGTTCGTTTTGAACTTAAATTTTCTTTCGTTGTTAAATCGTTCCGAACTGGACTTTACAAGGCCTTTTTTGGACATAGAAGTGCAGAGTGTTAAAAGGTTACCAGTTCAATCTAGGCACGTTAGAAGGATGTAGGTGCTGTGGTTGTGGGGAGACAGATAAGCTTGTCACTCGTAAATATCCAAACCAGTATTAGTTTTAGAACATCTCTCTATCATTTACTCTATAAGATAACGGTTGCTCTCCTTTAAACTCTTGTGACGTACAATCACAGCAGCGAAAAACATTTTCAAATGTTTGAAGGTCAACTCTCTGAATAAAATATTCCCTGGAAGAAGAAGAAGAAGAAGAAAAATATTTATTAACATTGTGCAGCGATTTGGGACCATCGCAGCATGAACGCATGGTTGGATCAAATGTGCTGATGATGATGATATATTTCCCAAATTGATGTTGACTTTTTCAGATTTCACGAGATGTGAATTCTTAATCAGGTTATAGTTTCCTGGAAGCACCTCTTGGGTAATCCATCAATAGTTTAAATACCGCTTTTCGAGAAAGTCAGTTTGAAGACGCAAAAAGTAATTATAATAATTTTCTGCTTTAAAGGTCACCATATATGTAGAGTATCCATAAGGTTTGAAGAATCTGTTTGTGTTTATTTTTTGGAAATCTGTCACTTAAAATTTGAAAATAATTATATCTTGACTTTAATAATTTGTGACTTTTTAAGTTGATTCTGAATAAGTTTAAGTTTTAATTCATCCTCTGGAGTGACAGACAAAAAAAAAATGGTGATTTAATCTTATTTTGGCATGTGATTACTACTTATGAAATGGCATGATCAATACCATTGGACTATATTATCTAATTAATATTGGTAAAACAGAAATCAACAAGGTTCTTAATCTCAGCTACGTCAATGGTAATCTTAGTTTGAATTACATGTAGGTTAACTACAGTACTTGAAATTGTTGAGTAACAATACATATCTTCCTTAATGTATTTGCCACATTACTTTATTAGGGATTAGGAAGAGAGTGTCAGTGTGTGATTTGCAGTAAACTCCATCTTGGTGCCAACTGTGTACGCCATGTTTTCCTTCATTTGTAATGTTATTGATAGAGAATGGAGCATCAGTGTGGGATCAGTGCACACCATGTCCTTGATGTCAACTGTGTATGTTCATTTCAAATTTTTAGTTCATGTTGAGGGATACAGTCACATACATGTGCATATTACATAATTTACTTCGTTCCTCGCTTACCTGTCTCCTCACAACCTTAGCACCTCATTCTACCGTGTCTAGTATGCCCTGGTAATCTTTTAACACTGTGCACCCTCAGCGACCGGCTCCCCCCGTCGTTGCCCTTCCTTCTCATGAGACCACTTCTCTTCCAAAGTGGTCCCTGACGCGGCCATAATCTGTGAATGTACTGTACCTGAGCATTCCATGTGAACAGTCAAATGAATGAGATAAACAAATACCAAACTTTCCCTATTAGGTGAGGAACACATTAAACTGTTTGTGACGAGTGCATCCCATGTCATAATGTCAACTACACATGTTCATTTTTTGTAGTCCCAGTTGACTTCAAGTGATACAGTCATGTGGTGCTCATAATGTTTAAGTTAATTTGATACATGTAACAGTAATTTACCTTTGCATTGCATTCTAGAAAACTAATTGAAGATAGGAGTTGCCCAAATAGCATTCATGTATTTATTTTGCTCCTCACATACCAGTCTCCCCACAACCTTAGCACTCTTGTTCTACCGTGCCTAGACCAAACTGGTAACCTTTTAACACTGTGCGCCCTCTTATGTCCCGATCTCTCTGGTCAATGTCCTTCTCATTCTACCACCCAATTTGCCTAGACGTCCGTCTCGAATTCGTCAAGTTCTCTCGTTTTTAGTGTGGAAGGTAGCGAGTTTGCCAGATGAGTTCATACCATTCCATAATCTCAGCTGTGTATGTTCAGTTTGTAGTATCATTTGGATGTTGTGCTCATAACACATTTCCTGTGTATGTAATGTGCCTTAACATTGTACGTGGAGAACTTTCGTGGATGATTCATTCACGTCTATTCAGAATGGAAGAAGTACCTTTCAAAGTATTGCTGACAGGCCTGGATGAATAAATTACACATATATAGTTTTAATCTAAGTTTAGTCCCTGGAAGGTATGAGCAGCTACTCTCCTCTTAATATATTATACTCTCCATTAGATGCTCATGTGCGGTTGAAATGTTGAGCGTACTTCAGCAACGCTCAATATTCACTATGTCTCAGTAAAAGCGAGCAACTGGGTTTGGTCGATGGATCGCAATATTAATTTTGACAGTATTTAAATCGAGTTCTGGTCACAACACGATGGGATTTTATACTTGAGAGAGATTTGAGGACTTTCATCGTTAATTCACTTACATAGAAATGTATTTAATTTTCCAAATTAACCAGTCATCCATCATTCAGTATTAATTAAAGGTTGAAGTTTGTCTCCGTGGTAGATTTGAAGGCGACAGGTTTATTACAATCATGTTCTGCTCGAACATTAACACTGATTGGTTTTGAAAATTGAAAATATTCATAACTACAAATGTTTGATTAATACTTCACTCACTTCCTGTCTCCCCTTAATTGCTGCAATGTCTCTCTAACGTGTCATTTTGATCTCTCTGTGTGTGTGTGTGTGCGAGCGTCTGTCTATCTGCGTGCGTATTTGTGTCTCTGTGTTGAATGCACGTGGAAAGTTTGATATTTGGTGCTTGAATTAAAAATTGGATAATACAATGAGTGAACCGTAAATGAATTAAGCGTTTAACTTTTGATAGTAATGTGTGTCCTTAATTAATTAAGTAATTAATCTGGTATTCAGAGTAAGTGTATACAGAAAAAGAAACTATGGAAATATATAATAAAAATATTCACTTAAAGCTAAAGCTGTTTTTCTTGTTGACTTGTCAACAACCTGTTGGATTATGCTAAAAATCGATAAAAATGAGAAATCATAGATTCTTTAAAGAATGACAAATAATAAGTGAATAGTTAAAATGTGTGATTCCATTCTAAAAATTGTTTTCTCCCAAAATAAGTTCTTATTATATGTATTTATACAAGGATAATATCACTCAGTGTTAATCAGAAATTTTACCAAAATTTTGTCTTTTTTGGTCATTATTTAAAATACAACTTAATTTAAGAGATTGTAATTTACTTAATTCCTCTTTAATACATGTCTCCCCCATACCAGTGCACTCCTATCTACCTTACCTGTGACAACTTATAACATTCCTACACTGTGCTCCAGATGACCCTCTTAAGGTCAGTGCCCTCATCCTTCCAAATCTAGCATACCAGTGCAAATTACATTTTTTGTCCCTCCCCCCCTTCCCCCCCAAACTGAATTTTCAAGTTTTCAACTAATCAAATCAACATTCTTGATTGTTTCTCGTGAGGTTTTGAAGTCGGAAGAAATTCTACCTTCATCTCCTCGTGCACATGCTAGAGTATAAATATTTCAAACAACAACGCCCCTAATTTTACCTTGACATGGACTCGGAATGGATGTCAGCCAAATCCACCCAATTATCAACTATGTGATTATTAACAGTCTCGATGTTTCACTCTTTCTTTACTGGAAATGTTGTATAGTTTGTCCTGATTCCAAGATCAGATGAATGTGAATGTCTAATATCAGCTTCCAAGAAACCCTAGTGACTTTAAAACTATGCATATATAGCAGGGGTGCTCTGGAATATGAGAACACTGCTACTTCAGTCTTTGAAGTTATGTAGATTTTATTGGGTTTTTTTTTCTCTTTTTATATCAGAGCTGAGTAAATTGTAGGAGTCTTCTAGTTTTCCCCAGACAACTAATTATCTTTCCAGACAATCAAATCTACCCTGAGAGGTTATCCAGAGGACAGTGATCTCACTGAAGAATCAATTCATTTACTCTGATTCAGCTCGCTCTAGGCTGAATCGAACTATTCACTCGACCGGACACAAATGATGAAAAAATGGGTTGTAGAAGGCAAAGCACAAAAAGAAAGAAATTAGCAATTGAGGTTACCTGAAAGTACATATTGATCTGCAGACTGCTGCTGACACATCTTTGGATGGATTATGTTAATTTTTTACACCTGATTATGTTAATTTTGTAATAATAATAATAATAATAATAAATGAGACATATAGTGCCAAGTAGGAAGATAAAAGTCACTGCTCAAGGCGCTTTACAAAGAAAGCAGATTCATTTACAAAAGAACAAGTGAAGAGATGGGTCTTAAGTAGACTTTTGAATGTAGAAAGTTTATAGCATGTTCGAATGTGATCTGGTAACTTGTTCCAGAGATAAGAGCCAGAGTATTCAAAGCTTCTGTAACCATAGGTCTTCAAGCATGGTTTAGGAACAGTTAAATACAGTATACCTGATTTGATCTGATATGAGATGAACATGGCACCCTGGTAACTTAGGTAGATCCAGCCCTCTGACATTTCTGTTTTTGTACATAAATTACCTGGGTTATGCATATTACACAGCTCCATATAAAACAAGTAATTAGTACCCTTAATTACCTGTGTGGGTAACTGCAGGTTCCGGGGGTTTGGACTATAATATCCACCACCTCTTTGGTGTGGCTTCAGTTTTAGTCACCAGCCTTGAGTTTACCCAGGTCCTAGTGATTAGCAATCTCTGGGGTAACACAACATTACAGTGTGTGCTTAAATCATTGAAAACGGCATGTATACTTAACACCTTCCTTCTCTTTGCTATATTGTAGGCACTCCTATCTGAGTACCTTTAACAGCATGTAACATCTATCTTTCCACATCACCTCTAACTGACCCATTTGGCTCACTCTCCTCCAATTCCAAGGCTTACAACACTATCCTTACTGCGAATCTTCATCTGCTTCAAGTCCCCTACACTTCCAATCATTTTTGAGGTTTTCGAAGATATAAAGAATGCATGATTATCTGTTTGAATCCCTCAGAATGCTTGCAGCTTAGGTAACTTGATGGTCAAGGTTTCTACCCTGTCCTTGATCCCCAAACTATATTGATCAGGTATCTGTCAAAAAAAATTCCATTCAGTCAACTACTCAGCCAACAAACATACTTACTGTAGCTTGTTTCTTGGTTAAGCTGACTTAAAAACTTATTTCAGGTGCTTAAAATTATCAATATATTACTCTTAAACTCGCACGAGAACCTTTGGTGATCGCAGTTTCTGCTATTCCGCCCCGCACTTATGGAATTCGCTGCCAGTCCATCTGCGGGAAATTGATTCACTTGAACAATTCAAACGTGCTATTAAAACTTGCTTATTTTCTAAATGCTACACACATCTGTAAAGCGCATTGAGCAACCTTTAGGTTGGATTCTGCGCTATATAAGACTAATTATTATTATTATTTAAATTGTAATGTATTTTTATCTCTTATTTCATAATAGTATAAATCATGTTCTGCTTCAGTTGGATTCAACCTACTCCGACAGTGGTATTTATTTATAGGGTTTTTTCCCCGATCATATTTGTAATGAATATTTTATCACCTGGCCACTTCAAAATTTTCTTTTCCATTTTTCATTGATGCGTGTCTATGGTGACTTTTCAGTATACTCGATTGTGCATTAATTTAATTCACACACTGAATGTGGTTTTTGTGTGGCACAAGGCCATCGGAGGAACAGCTAAAAAAGGTTATTGTTAAAAAATAAGGTTGTTTATGTTGTTATTTTTTGATTGGACAACACACCAGGGAGTATAGTCATGTAGGTACCTACAAAGTGAGGGCGCTTGTGAGCCCTGTGACAGGCTCAGAATAAGTTGCCTACGCAGCTAGTCTCTGAAACTGCATATGTACAGAGGCTATATGACACTTGAAGTTTCAACGTCCAGTCATGTAGGTATCGTTCCCTTGGCCAGTAATGCCAATGTTGTAGCGTGCGCGTACTACAATAATTAATTGGTTAATTACCATTTTCTCTCGGTAAGATATATCTGGAGAAGAAACTTTTAAGGACTGAAGGGAGATTGAATTAAAACATATTAAAGAGGTTACCTTTATGTTAAAGTAGTATAAAGCAATGGATCGATGGGATGGGGGGACCACTGAATGTGGGATCACATTAAAACATTGGAGCCATGACATATATGGGGACCACAACACATGAGGATTGGGACCACAGGATGGTGGTGGGAATAATACATGTTCATTAGGTTTTAGGTAACAACTGTTTTGTGCAAGATGGAGACAACAAGCAACTTTAAAGTGAGTAATTTTAGTAAAGATCACATTCCTTGCATGGTTACCATTAATACTCTCAAGTTTACCTGTATTTGTTTTAGTCAATTCTATATGCTCATTGAATAGTGACTACTATTCCTATACAAATACTGATTAGGACAGCTGTGCACAAACCCAGTACAACCGCACACACACACACATACACATAATATTAAATGTATATAAGCTAGAAATGATTTATGACGCTAATATTATCAATAGCAGCTATGCATTACTATTTGTGATACTGTTTGTTCTGATGATGTACTAGATTTCTATATTCTCTTATCTTATAATCTCCTACATCTATGCTGGTATTTATGCAATACTGATGTTTTTATTATGCTTCATATTCTTCAATTGAATTTCTGTAAGTATGTAGGTGTGTATAGTATGATTCAATTTTTCATGTTCTGGGCTCAGAGAAATTAAATTTCAGAGATGTAGAAAACAATTTAAAGCTCTAGCCCTAAAAAATGAAGCACTTCTTATATCAAGAATGAAAAAAAGAGAAACTACCCATCAATGAGAACTGTACAGTAGCCTTACCTGTCTACTCAAACAAACTGCACATGCTTAAATGCACTGGCCATATATATATTCTTTAGTATCCAATGTATTGTATGTTTAATATGGGGGTACCTTTTTAAAGGCATTGAAGACTTGTCCAAAACCGCGTGCGGCCATCTGAAAAAGTTAACTTTCCGTTGCTTGCAAGTGACGTTTTGTTCATGTCGCTACAAAATGCAGACAGTACAGTAATGAAACGTGATACCTTGTTATCTTTAGCTGGACCTGAGATGTTCATCACTGTATTGTTTGTACAATGTGCTGTGGGTATTGACCACAGCTGTATGTACTGACTATACACTAGTGTCTAATTACCGATGGTAGCAAGCTGTGTGTGTGTATTTTCTGCGATCGATGGTGGTGTCTAACACTTCTGTTACACCTTATTCGAAACTAGGTCAGATTACCGGCATTAGACGTTTCTTTTTGCACGAGTCTTCACACCCTTTAAATGCACTGGCCATAGACATAAATATATATTCTTTGGTACACAATGTACTGTATGTTTAATATGGGGTACCATTTCAATAAGTGTGTAAAGTTGTCAGTTATTATTTAGGGTTTCTGTCCCTATTTTCATAACTATGATACTGACATTTCACATTTGTATAATTGAGTAAACATTTTTCACATATAGGTTGAAAGGTCAATTTAAAATGGCGAGAAAACCCTTTGTGAAATTTTTATAAATCCAAATTTGGTTAAGCCACTTGCTATTAATATTGCTAATAATTGGATGAGGGTTCGTTAGCTTCAACATCAGTTAGATAATTTTGCTTTTACTGCTGCTGTCTGTATTATTTTTTGGGGGAGAAATCCCTCCGGTTGTGGTCCCCTGACCCCGGGGTGGATGTAAATAGATCCGCCACCGCCTGCCTGCGGGGGCTTGTGGACTCCACATGACCCGATGTGGATGGCCCCTCCCGGGGCCGCGGCCGTGGTTGTACTGACGCCGCACGGGAATTAGTTCCATCTCGTATGGATACCCGTTCCAGGAGTGGGCTTAAGCCATCTCTTATGGCAGCCTCTGATCCCCCACGTTGAGGGCTTATGCCATCTCGAATGGCCGCCTGGGGGTCCTTCGTCTGCGGTTTTTTCTTCCCCTTTGAGGAAGCCGCCTTCTTTCTCTTTTCCGCGGCTTTCAGGCACTGATTGCCTCCCAGCGCTCCTGGGCCCAGTCCTGGCAAATGGAGCAGGTTTGCTTGCTTCCGCATGGACGGCATTTTGGGCACTGCTCGTGCATGTCCCATGCCTTAAAGGGACGGAACTGCTTGCATGAACGGCAGTTATCCATCCTCCAAGAAGTCCCGAAAATTTCGGAGAAGTCAAAGAAACCTTGAAGCTGTGAACTAAGAGTAGAGAACAGCACGGAACCTAAAGAAATTCGTATGTAGAATGATACGAAACTAAACAAGGCAGTTGCTTGACTGTGAAAGTATGATAGCGTACACGACTGCTGTACGAAAACTAAACAAGGCAGTTACTTGACTGTAAAAAGTAATAACGTACACGACTGCTGTACGTGAAAGTAAACAAACGCTAGGGCTACACTACACTAATGTGCGGGCCTAGCCACGCTCCGTGAACAACGTTCACAAGGCAACCAAAAAAAAACGTTCGAAAAACACGAAAAAGGAACGTCTACTTGACAAAAAGCAGTTCAAACGTGAAGGACGATAAACAGATGGAATAGAAATACAAAAACGACGATAATAATACACGAAGTGATTGAAAATCTTAAGCTTTATTAAGAGCAATGAAAGAGCGATACTTGCGCAAAAGGCTGGCAATTACGGAAGGGAGATGGCCATACATACATACAGACAATTGCCAGATGCTAGAGCGAGGTTAATACGGTAATGCATAGGTTATATGAGGTGAGGGAGTAGCTCGTTAATTCACAAACCGGGTAAGGTTTGGGGATTTTGCTTTTACTGCTGCTGTCTGTATTAATTTTTGGTCTTCTTTTGTATGTTGGTTTGTTTTGACTGATAATGGGAGCTGTTGATCAGCTTTTTACTGTTTCTTTTACCCTGATAAGATGATTTGATACATATAAATATATCACATTGAAATGGTGCATTTTGTATATAAATGCTGAAGGTCACATATTTACTTCGCTCCTTGCTTACCTGTCTCCCCCCCCCCCACAACCTTAGCATTTTTTTTGGATTTGAAGGAGAGTTTACACTTTTATATCGAGAGTTTTGAAGTGTTTACAGTCTGTTCTTCCTGATACAAGAAGAAATTTCAGACACCTCAAATCCGATTTTTATCATAAACGTGTATATCTCAATTTTCCTGATATCTCCACAAAGAAGACTTATATCTTATCAGTGCTCTCCCTCAAAATTGTTCAAGACTTTAAAAACTCCAGGGGGCCTCCACAGAACAGATAAACAAGCAGTCAGTTTCGCTTCTTAAACTTGATAATCAACCTCAGATAGATCTGTGGAAACATTGACCTCACCATATTTTTTTATTCTTTCCATAGCTTGTTAAAGCCAATTTACAGCAGAAAATAAAGTGGAAAAGTTCCTGAAGCTCAATCCAAAAATACTCTCTCTCTCCTCATTTCATTTTCATAAAATTGAAAATGCTGACTTTAAATGACTGTAAAAAAAGAAGATAAGAATTATTCTCCCCAGGGGAGGAAAAGCTTATTGTAAAACAAGAAGGAGAAGGGAAGATGTAATGTGAGACAATAAATGGATGTGATTAAGAAATAAAGATATGAATTATGTGGAGAGCGTGCGTCACCAAGTCCTTTAATAATAGTGACAAATCCTACATTGGTAGTTGTAGTAGGGGATATTGTATTGGGTATTTACAATGTAGGTGGTTAAAAAACAATGATGGGAGGGGGGGGGGTGGAGAGAACAAGTGGCATTTAGGAGCAATTAAGATTATTAAAGACAGTATTGTCTGCACAAATGATATGCATGTAAAGTGTTAAAGCATTGTCATTGATGTTTGCCATAAAGCTATGCCTTCCGTGGAGTATGTCAAAGTACGTATGTTTGGTACCATACTCCACAGATACAGGAAAATCAAGTCCCTACCCCCTCCAACCTCCCCCACCCCCTCAAAAAATCTGGTAGACTAGAACTGTATAAAAGTTGTATGTTCATTTTTGTTTAATTATTAAAATGGTACATATGTGAAAAGATTAAATTGAGTAGAAGATGGAGGTTTGTGTAAGAAACAGTGTGCAATAGATTTTAAGTGAGTGTGACGTCACCGTGCAAACTGCAACTTTAAAATCATCTAAGCTGTTACATTGGCAATTCTGATAACTCTATAAATGGTCACGCCCCCTCACGACTGCGACTATAATCAGTGAAACAACTGGGCAGTTTTTTCTTGGGGGGGGGGGGCAATTTATAATTAGTTAGGGTTGACTTTGATACCATTGACCATTAAAGACAACTTTGATTGAACCCCCTTCCCAATTGACATTAATGCCCAATGTACATTAATAATTTTATATACTTATAATATACCAATTAATATTAAAGTATTCATATATGCATATATCACCTATAATATCCATTGTTTATTTATTAGATGGAGGATCATCAGGAGCCGATGACAGCAAGGATGGGGGATCCTCCCAAGAGGACAATGCCGCAGTAGCTTTGGATACCAAAGAAGCCAACGCTGCGGTGGAGACCGAGGAGTCACATCCCAAACCTTTCACCGGCGAAATCGTTTTGGAAGAATGGCAGTTTATGCGTGAGTATATCAAACATGCACTTAACTTAGCTAATATATTTACATCTCCCATACTCAGAGTTGTGGATCACAGGTAAAATTCCATTCCCTGTTTATATACAGTAGCAGAAGGAACAATACATTTCATTTTTTCTCCCTCTGTTTATCTCCATATCGGTCCTTCAGAAGATCTGTTTTATCAAAAAAATGTACTCCTAGGTTAGTTAAGATCAGGCATGAGCTTTTTCCGCGAATTCGCGGAATATCCATGATTTATTTTCTACCTCGGGGACAAAAACTATTATCCTAACACACTGTAGCATACGCAATTTTTGCAAAGTGATTTTTTTTTTACCCCAGGCTCATCCCTGTAAAATATTAGTGTTTGCACGGGTTATCCGGATACCCGGTTAAAAAAAAAAAATTGGCAAACTGACGGTTAGGCAGATTTTCCATTGACTTAGTGTGGTTTTAGGCTACCATGTGGTCGATGATAACAGCAATAACGAAGGTAACCACCCGACGCGATACTACCCGGTTCCTAATTTATTACCCGAATCCTACGCAAAGTGTGACTTTTAAAAAAAAAAAAAATTGCAAAACGATGGTTAGGCAGATTTCCCATTGACTTAGTGTGGTGTTAGGCTACCATGTGCTCGAAGATAACAGCAATAACGAAAGTATTCCATAGATATCTTATAACTGCGTCACAATTTCAGCTAATAAACAGATGGCTAGGCTAGATACCCCATTGACTTAGTGTGGTGTTAGGCAACCATGTGGTCGAACGTAACAGCAATAATGAAAGTAATCCATGGATATCTTATAACTGCGTCATAATTTCAGCGAATAAACAGATGGTTAGGCTTAGCCGGCTAGATTTCTCATTGAATTAGTGTGGTGTTAGGCAACCATGTGGAAGAAATTATTATTTATTCATTCGTTTATTTCATAGAAGGAAAAGCTGACAAGGAATTTTACGAGATGTTAATGGATTATAGACGGGATAACTAAAAAATAATAATCGCAAGTGGCTTTTTACTGATCGTTTATTCCAAATGCGATCAAATTGCGCGAATCGCGCAATCTCGCGGCTAATGCGAACCTTGGGCCTTCGTAGTAGATAGTAGCCTAGTAGTAACAACTGTTACAAGCTAAATTGGATATTTATAATTTTATATGGTCTGATCCCATAGACGTGTAGAGCAAGCATAATCAGCGGCGGCAGTGCGATGTTAGTAGTAATGTTAATTATATGAAGTTTTTAACAAGTTAATGAAAGAAACAAAAGCAAATAGAAATTATTGAGTAAGGTATTATACCTTATCTTACACCTACGTATTTGAACATGAAAACATTGTCAGTAGAGAATATAATTTATTTATTTTAGCATCCAATATGTAATTTCTTGAAAATCGTGATACACGAGGTAAAACAATTTTTTTTCCGGGTACCCGGATACCCACCTAGCTGGGAGAAAAAAAATACAAGTACACGGGTGTGCGAAAATGATCACGCGACGAACCGATATATTTTTAGCTAGCTAGGTGGTGTCTGAGCGAACGTAGAAACCAAGCTGTTATATTATAACAAAAGGATTGGCAGTGATTTATTTCACAGTATTGTATCTTTCTAAATGTGCGGCGCCCGTTGACTGTACAGTACATGAGCAGTACATGTGGAGGGCGATTTTAGCGGTATTTGCATATTTTTTCGCCCTCGTGATTTCTTTTCTGGGGCGATTTTTCAACTTTGTAGGGGGAATCGCCCTTCGCCCCGTCTATTTTGAGCCCTGCCGTGGACATTGTTTTATGTTTGTCCAAGGCCAACACATTGACACTGTTACTTTTATCATTTGAGCTTGTTTTATATTTGACCTTGTTTTTGACTCTTGTGACCCCAAATGACCTTTGATCAAAATTTCAAAAAATAAGTTTTGTAGAGGGCTTCAAGCTTTATCATATTCATAAGACATATGATCAGGCTACATAATCTGTAGGAGGAGTAGCATTTTTTGTAAATTTTACATATTGACCTTTGACCCCTTAACCGTATGTCGGATGAAAAGGTCAAGGTTGACTTTTCTTTATCTTTGGTCATGATCTACAAGATGAGATATTCAATTTTGCAATTTGAGCTTATTCTATTTTTCTATTCTTATTTCTATTTTTTGGCACAGTTAACCATTTTGACCCTAGTGACCCCTGTGTGACCTTTGACCCCAAACTGGTCATGGCCTGAGGTACCCTTACGGTCAATGATTCTTGTGACTAAGTTTGGTGAACCACGGTAAAGGCATGTACGAGCTATAGCGATTCCTGTGACAGAAAGAAGAAGAAGAAGAAACGGTAAGATACAAGACCCAGCCCGCACTCTGTGCATGGCTGGGTAAATAATCTGGAAGACGACTGGAAATATATCGCGACAAAAGGTCAAAATATTAGAGGGCGTTATTCCGGAATTATGAAATAGGCTAAACATTCCGCTCTGTATCAACGAACTCCGTCATCCCTCTATGGTATTAGTATAACATTCGTTATTTCTTAGTTACGAAGAAAACGATTGTCATTTACACAATTTAAATAATCTATTATATAATTAAGAGCCATTTGTATAATCATGAGATCAGTACAGGCATTCGCATGGTTCCACTACAAATTTTAAATTCATTGTAAGGGAGGGAGAGGGGGAATGGCTATTAATTAATTTAGTAGTTAACTTAGACTATACATCATCAAAATTAAAACATGTAAGATATGCTGAAGATTCCAAAAAGTTTCATAAACATTGCATCAAACTTTCAATAATTGTTTGACAGAACAGCTTATGGCATAGTAATACTGTGCATTTATTTCCTTAGAAAAGATATATATCCCACACAGGCCGGGTAGCCAGTTTACTACTCCCCACTTTCTCCGAAGAAAAGACACACACAGAGCTTGCTACCATCGGTAATTAGACACTAGTTAACAGTCAATGCATACAGCTGCGGTCAATACCCACAGCACAGTGTACAAAACAGCTATGGACATCTCAGGTCCAGCTAAAGGTAACAAGGTATCACGTTTGAACGTTTCATTACTGTACTGTCTGCATTTTGTAGCGACACGAACAAAACGTCACTCGCAAGCAACAGAAAGTTAACTCTTTCAGATGGCCGCACGCGGTTTGGGGCGAGTCTTCAATGCCTTAAAGATGGACACACCTAAAAAACACACAACAAAAGTCTCATAAACAAGATATACTATTATCAAGTTAGCGAACGTTTCCCTTTCTGACAAAGGAAGATGCGGCTTATAAAAAACAAAAAAAACAAAACCATATCGTGAATTAGATTGGAGTGAAGACTGCTCGCCCCTAACATTATCCTTTTTCTTATTTAATCTGTAATCGATAAAAACTGTGAAAAAATAGTTATGAAAAGATATGTGAAATAAAAAAGACGATTAAAATGAAAAGTTAGTTTGCTACGATTTTATTCAACAATTTTTTGCTATGCTTTGAAATGACACTGACTATGTAACTTTGAATAATTTAAATACGACTGAAATGCTTCCAAAGTGGAAACTTTGAACAAGCATGACAATATTAAAGCTGCTGATAAAACCAGAGGGCTTAGGAGAAAATATTGCAAATAATGAAATACACAAACAGAATGAATAAATATTATTTCTCTAGCACACAGGTCTGTAAATGCAGTGGGAGTGATGGGGGTGGGGTGGGGTAGAAAAGGGGAGGGGGATAACAGGGGGATCACAATTTACAGTCAATTGAACACAAACATTCACAATTAGATAAAACTGATCAATTTTCAGATCTTTTGGGTTCATGTTGGTCATACCTTTCATCAAATAATTTGGAGACACAAGAAGGCCTACTTATTTATATTTGTGCAAGTTGCTTGTATATCTCCCATTAATCACTGATATTAGAGGTTATCGGAGCCACACGTTAGTACCATGGTTAACCGAGTCTCTTATTTTAAAACCTAGTTACAGAATACCTCATATTAATTCTGGGCACAAAAAAGGACTGCTAAGAATTGAAAGATAATACTGAGAAACAACAGAGAGGAAAGCTCCCCTGGAAACACATCCTCCCAATCTTTAAACAAACATTTAAAAATCTGTTCCAAATTAATAACTCAATACGAGAATCTGAAAGGAATACAGTCCACAGCGTAGAGAACCAAAGTGATATCTTTAGACACATACAATAAAATTCTCACATAATTCAACATTAAACATTCAATACCAATCCGCTCCAACCCCCATCCCCCAACCTGCCCACCCCCCCTTTCCATAAACCATGACACCATTTTGTAGATATATGGTAAACTTTTGAAAAATTCTAAGATTAGTAATCGTAACCCAAAAAACGTCACTCACAGAAATGACTATACAAGTCTTTATGAGAGAATAGAATCTGGAATGTTTCTCAGCTTAACTTTTCGCTACCTGAACTTTTTCACTCACAGAAACATGGAAACAATTACTTTTACTAAATACTGGATTATCAAATACAATTTTAAAATATAAGGATACAAACTTTTGGCTAAAAATGTTATAAAACTCCTTCAATGCATACTATAAATACATATCAATAAATATAATGTTTCTAGATAAAACATGCACTTACTTAATAAAGGGACAACAATGGCAAAAAGAAAAAAAAAAAGGAATAAGCTAGAAAACAAATAATTATTAAAAAATTACCAGCTTTCTAGCTTATTCATCTGGAGAGATATAAAATACTGAAATTTATTCACAAAAGTGAATATTGACAATATGTAATTTCATTGCCAAGCAACACGGGAAACTGCTTCAAAAGCTCAGGAAAAAAAAAAAAGAAGACCATTTTAGTTTGCTTAACCTTTGACATTCAGACAACTACAGTATCAAGGCATATGAAAGGGTCATTGTACAATGAAGTTACTTATTGAGAATTAAACACTGTATCTTCAACTATTGATTGTTTCCAACTCTGTAAATAACAATGGCAGGTAATTTGATGTGTTCCTTGTCTATGACATCACAGAAAATTTAGCATTTCGTTTCTTTAAAACACGAATAAACATGAATAAACATCAGTATGTTAAATCACAGCATTAGAACAAGCTCTGGAGTTGAGAGTTGAACCCTTTGACTTTTACATTTGTTTTCAGCTCTTTGCCTTCTTCCCTGCTAATAAATAGTATAGTCTCTCCTCTTTAACTCTCCACACGGTTAAACCTCTTTGCTAAAGGAATGAATACAATATCTGAAGTTCAAAGCCTCAACAGTCCTTCTAAACCCCAGCGAGGATCAGGAATTATATGGGTATACGAGAAGTCAAGAAAATCACCCTGGCAGGCGTGACCTTGTCAAGGAATGTCAAATTCAGGAAACAACTCTGTAGCGGTAAAAGAAAGAAAAAAAAGTCCAAAGAGGGAAAAATGCAACAAGTTGTAACAGGGGCAATCTCTTTGCTGTATAAATTTACACCAGTGTTAGCAAATTCAACAAAAGGTGGAATATTTTCCATTGCATGGAGGCAACTGAGGGGGAATTCTTCAAGCAGAATAGTAATTTTTGTATCAATCCCTACTGGCCAGGTCATATCATCAGTTTACAAGCTAATGAGCCTACCCATAGTTATTAAAACTTTGACACAAAATATGGCTAACGCTTCCCCAACACTACATAAAAACAGTATTGTGAAGGAGGGAATTTTGTCACTATTACTACAATTTTTTTTTCAAGTAGTTGAAAGTTATGCTTTTGTGACTAACACCAGGGAGGAGAGGGAAGGGTGGATACTAAAACATTCTTGACAAGCATGGAGCTTACAATTTCCGAACAACATGTACAAAATTTATCCCTGGGAGAAGCATTATTTAAAACTGAATTATTAGAGGCCATTATAGTGAGCTCAATTGACCTGAATTTTAAACCACATGTAAATAATGTTCACAAGTAGTATCCAATTCCCAGGCGAACAACAAATCAATGGATGTTTACCTTTAAGTGGGGCTATCAATTACAGCCAAGCAGCATCCTGTCACGTTTCATCGCACAATGTCGTGGACTGGCAGCCAACTGACGGTGCAGCGAGGAATAAACGTCCGTTTTGACAAACGCAGACTTCGTAGATGTCGTCCTGCGACAGAGGTCCTGTGTCACTCTGAGGGAGACCAGGCAGCCTGACATCTTGACTGCTCAGTAACAACTGAAGCCAAAAAAAAAATAATAATAATAAGGAAAATATTAAATGAATGTAACCAAGGAAGGCATCTTTGAAAAATATCATTTATGCAAATTTTGGTTTACTACAAGACTAATTCACTAATAAAATCAGGATTGGTTTTAAAGCTTGTGGCAGCATTTCATCACAAGCTAACCAGTCACAAGTCACATGTCACAAGTCACAAGCTAACCAGTTAGATGATGTACCACACGCACACACTGGAGTTTTCCTCTCATCGCTTTCCTCTATAAAGAAGAATTTAGTTTGTTAGAGGCATAACTAATTTACTACGATATCAACTCAGCCCCAATTCTGATATGCAAACGAAGCTAGTCCTAGGTTACAGTTGCTATGAAAGAGCTGATGGCCTAGACTGAAGTCTTCTGCTTTGAAATATCAGACTGTCTCTCTGATTTTTTCGTGACAAAAATACTGGTCAAGCGAGCAACTTGGTTTCCACTTCCCATGAGAGAGGGCAGTATTTAAAGTTGCACAGGATGTTACGGCTGGTTGCATTTCAATGTAACACTACACAACTAGCTGTCCAATAGATTCAATTGTATTTCATCTAAACACAAAATTGACACACAAACACATAAAGAGATCCCTATTATAGCATTTTTACAAATTTCAATATTTTATGAAAACTTGATTTCATAGCTCAAATCAAACTAGAAACTAAAGCGAGGAGACAAAAAATCAAAAGAAAAAAAATTGTTGAAACCTGTAAGAAAGATTTTAATCAGACTAGAAACTAATGCGAGGAGACAAAAAATCAAAAGAAATAAATTGTTGAAACCTGTAAGCAAACTTTCACAAAGCAAACAATTCTTGGTTGGAACAGAATCTAGCTAATGACCTTACAAGCCTGGTACAACAATATGTGGGACGAAATGTACTGTGGTTGTATCTTGATTTCACACTTTCCTTAAACCATGGTCCATTGCCACAATATTTAAAATGGCAAATTATGGTTCTTTTTAGTTAAAGTAAGATAACTGACTCATTGGACTGTATTACAACATATCACTATGTAGACAACAAGAGAGGAGTGTAAAGTAACCCAACTTGAAAAAACACACTCATAACATTTAATCAAAGGAAATCAAAGGGCCATTCAGTTATGCTTACCTTCCCCTCTGTGGTAGATAATTTTAGGTTTCCCAGACAAGACATAGTGAGATCTCCAGAGCCACCAGATAGATCCAAATTCTCAGCGGCCTGGACAGACAGAGATGCAGTCAACGACTGCAATCTGTAAAATAAATGCAATTCTATTGAGTTGAGTGAGTATAAGCCGTATGATAATGTTTGCAGTTTGGTCAAATTCTCACTGTAATCTGTAAAATAAATGCAATTTTATTGAGTGGTGTCAGTATAAGCCGTATGATTATGTTTGCAGTTTTTTCAGATTCTCACTGTAATCTGTAAATAAATGCAATTCTATTGAGTTGAGTGAGTATAACCCGTACGATTATGTTGCAGTTTCTCACTGTAATCCGCAAAATAAAGCAAAAAGCCAGTTGTATTATGTTCAGAGGATAAACTACACAATAATGTAGATACTGTAGTTTAGTTTGTATTGTGTCTTGTAAACTACAAGAATACTTTGACATTTTGTGTTGAATCAGGTAGAATCAGGTAGATTTGTTCAGTATGATAATAACTGGAAATGACTGTTTCCAGTGCAGTTTGTCGAACACAACTATCAAGATGTGAGAAACGTCTGTGATCGTTCACTGCAGAGATAAGAAGACGATAAAAGCTACTTTACATTAGCGAGTCACTGGGTGATGCGGACACTTCCGGGGTCTCTAGAGGACCTTCCATTACCACACCCTCAGATCCTAAAAATAATCAAAAAACATAATTTCATGAATGATCAAAAAAAAAGCTTACATAAATCATGTTCAAATACAGCAAAATGTAGACTTTTCATAACAATATTTAAAACATCATAAGTATGTCTGCAGTTTAATAAACAGCAGGTAAGGAAACTTCTCAAGTGAAACTGATAGGTTTATATTTTTCGAGAAGCATGACACAGATATTGCAAGGAAATTGTTTTCACAATCAGTCTAAAATAGTTCCTACTTATCATATACCATGAAGCTTGTAAAATATGAATATCAGATATATACGGGTGAGCAGACCGAATTCTTACTATTCAGTTACCAGATTTTGTCATTTTTTTATGTAATTTGAATTGCACTTTAGTGCTCCTGCAGAAGAAATCCATGACTTTTACACTGAGAAGGTTGAATTGCATGGAAACAAGCATAGCACTTAAATATCTTATATTCCTCCTTAAAAGGTATTAAGACCTTTTCTTTAAAGCAGATGATCAGACAATGCAATAACATGATGTATCAAATTAACAAAAAAAAATAAAAAATTACCAGTAAATGTAAACTGTTTGGTTCCAATTCTGATTTCATCCTCATCTGCATAAAGGAGTTCATTCTCTTTAGTGTCGTAAATAACAAATCGCTCACTGTGAGATGTGATGTCGCCAGAGCCTATCACGAAACAGATAAGTAGCATTAATTTCTGAGCTGGCACACTCAAGAGCAGTTTTGTGTTGGGAAGTAAACTATCACACTATTACAGTTCTTAATTTCTTATAACACATCAACATTCAAACATGTTCAAATGAAGATTTTGGACCAACTTTTGAAGAGATTTTACTTCTATTGTTACCCATAACTCGCTGAGCATGCTGTTGAACAACGTGAAATGACAAATGGAAATATTACACTTCAACGAATATCACATAAATCTTTTCCATTTATATCAAGTAACGCGAGCTTACAAAGATGTGCAAACAGACTATCAATACATATAAATATTTTTGAATACTTAAAACAACTCAAATCCATGTTTCCAAGACACCCAAATAATTGTTTGCATTAACACAAATCTTCACTTTAGTTTTTGTTTCATGTTCCTCTCGACATCAGGTGGGTTCCTCAGAATTTCATAAATTCCAGTTGGTCTGCAGAATTTCATAAATTCCACAAGTAAACTCTGCAAGAGAAACTCACTCTACGTTGTGAAAAGACAGACGAACAGATCGACAAACAGACAGACAAAAGTGATTAAGAAACAATGACAAAATCCTGAAGATACAACTGTAGCCACAAAGCATCTATATTATCATGCTTCTATCCACAACATGATAAAAAAATACCTCCTCCACGCAGCTTCAAAATCAAAAGATTTGAGCAAACAGAATTATACGATGGTGTGCCTTAAAACTGTAAATAAAAATCATGATTAAATTCAAGGAAAGCTCTCAAAGTACTACCCACCGATCTTTAATCTCCCTGTCACATTGCCAGCTTCATTTCTAGCGTAAACTGAAACGTTATTGGTGGAGTGCAGCGACAGAGCCTCGCCCTGCAGAAGTAGAAAACAATAAAATAATGGAACAGAAACAATTATCACTAATGTAATGCATTTTGTTAATAAATTTCTTGCTCGCCTCAAAAACTGACTTACAGTTTTCTGATCAAATTCCACCTTTTGACAAACAGGATTTATTTAATTTGAATAAACAATATTCTTCAATTTTGCCTAGCGTTTAGCTCTTTCTTTTGCAAAATGAGTGATGGCAAATTTAGGTAAGGCATGATGTCAAGAGGAAAAAGCTGCATCAGCTGCAAAATCCCACGCAGCAAGGCTGAATCAAACAAAAGAGATTACTTCAGGAGACTAGCAGTACCTATTATGCAAAATGTCTTATGCAGCCTGGCTGCAATTCCCCCCCCCCCCAAGCAGGTTTTCAATTATGTGTAAATAGTCGCTAATGGCGTTTGGAAGGAAACCCCGTAACTAGACTTAACTAAGTGTCACAGGTCAATCAATAACAAACATTAATCAATTCAGATTTAAGCACCATGTTTCAGTGACATCAATGAACTCATCCATGTTTTGACATGTTTTAGACCTATGGACCTTATCACTTTTCTGATTCAGTGTTTGTCTTCCAAGTGACGGTCATCATTGATGCTGACTTCACAAGCAATCTGATTGGCTGAAAACTCCGTAATTGCAAACATGTTTGGGAAAACAAAATTCGCAGCCTTTCTGCAGAGATCCTGAAGCCCCTCTCAGTGTCCCACTTTTGACAATGTTCCACTTTGACACTGCGTTTGTTTCCAAGGAAATTACATTTAGCGGTCCACTCCCGGAAACCTTGGGCAACATTTTTTTTGGTTCACATACTTTCACACCTCACAATGCCAACAGAAGGACTTGAAAAAGTGCTGTTAACAAATGACATTGTCTACTCACTGTTAAGAAAATCACTAACATATATCCAATCACAAATAGTAAGTAATTATTTATATCAATCTTGATAATAATAAGTAATTATTTATACCAATCTTGTGAATAATAAGTGATAATAATAAGTAATTATTCATACCAATCTTGATCATAATAAGTAATAATAATAAGTAATTATTTATATCAATCTTGTTAATAATAAGTAATAATAATAATAAGTAATTATTTATACCAATCTTGATGAAACTTCTGAAGCGTAGAGTGTCTTCAGAAACTCTGCTTTTCCCTCTAGTACAATACCAGTCGAGTGGATCCTGAGTCTGCCCATACCATTCTGCAAGGAGAAAAGTACAATCACATGAATACATCGTCACATTTACTCATACCGTCTCCATCTGTCAATTTAACACCCCGCATAAAAAGGTCCAGGGTATAGATATTTAGACTATGGAAATGGAAGATATGACACGTTGTATTAGTTATAGTCAACACTGGGTAAATTTTGATGTAATAGAACCACTGATATACATTCGTCTACAGCATCTGACAGCTTGACGATGAGGATTGGGCCAATTGTGTTATACTCAGCACACAGTCAGTAGTGCTCAGTGCTATCTAACCACTGATAAGTAACCAATCATATAACATCCACTGTGGGAGCATGGGAAAGTGTAGCAGTTTTAAATATTGCTTCAACTGCAGAGCTTTGCCATGGCGACCTGCATCAGCAATATGGTTAATTTAATGTAATGTTAATCAGTATATTACAAATTTGCTTAATATCTCACACTCTGAAGAAGCAGTGAAATTCTAAGGTTTTTTGGGGGGAGAGGAAAATTTGTAAATGTATATATATAAACAAAATATTTGAATAATGAGAAAAGAAATAAATATAAATATGTATGATGTGTGCAATATTTCAAAGCTTTTTACATACATAGTTCTGAATACAGTTTGTTGTGCTTAGTACATGTTAGTTAACACAAAACCTTGATAAGATTGTATCATGACATTTTTCTATGTTTTTTATGCCATTTTTTATGATATATTTTATGACTTTTACCACAGAAAAGTCCATGACACGAAGTATCCAGACCGTGAGGAAGAAGTTGATGATGACAGTGCAGAGTAAGAGAAGTATCAGCAGATAGAGGCATCTCTTTCTCCAGCCATAAATGCCAACTTTATACACGATGGGAGGTAACTGAGGGTGAGTGGGCGACTGAGGAGCACTTCCCCCAACAGAGCTGTACCCACCGGTCTCTCCGGTTCCCATCTCATCCAAAAGCTGAAGTGAGAAAGTGAAACAGTTATAAACAGCACTGATTTATAACAAATTGTGAAGCATGTTGACAGAACAATTGTTGATATTTCATTTAATTAATATTCATTTATTTTATCACAGCATACATATGTGGAACAAGTAAATATTAGTTAGTATCTTGTGAGGTTGTGAAACCGGACATGCTTAAACATATAAATATGCATAAACTAGTTACTAAGGTGTCTTATAGTCAAAACTGTGTGTAAGCAAGGTCCATTTACTGCTTTGCACACTTTGGTGACAATAATAGTCCATTATTCTGTTTAATTTATGCCATAGATCTTTCTAGAGTACCATTAACATTTTACTCCCACTGGTAGGATGTTTGTACTACTTCAGAAAGAGTAACACTTACAAGGCCTAGCCAACTCTTGTTTTGCAACACCGTCATCCCAGTAATAGGTTTTATTTCAGTAGTCTATACTGCCTTTGACGGAACAAAACCACTTAAAAACAAGGGCCTAACTTTAGAATCCGTACCATATGAATGGGAAAGCTTACTAGGGGCTAGGAATTAGGGTTAGGAATTAGGGTTAGGAAGTAGGATTGGGGTTAGGAATTAGGGTTAGGAAGTAAGGTTAGGAATGGTACGGATTCTAAATTAGTACCAAAACAAGTGTGGAAACGAGTAAAAGCCCTAACCTTCCCCCATACAACGATGTTATGCCTGCCTACACAAACTTAAGGCAAACTGAGGATGGTCTTGTAATAAGGCTAGTTTCACCAATGTCTTTCACCCTTTGGTACATGTTTTCTACACTGCTGTATATCTTTAGGTTTCGGCTAGGCCAATTTATACACATTACAAGGCGATAACAGTAACCTTCTCACAGAACGTAGCCAATATTCAGCATTGCCTATCAATAGCCTTGGCTTCACTGTAAGGACTAGGCTAGCCCATCGACTGTGTGTAGACTTACAGAACTAACGTCTAAATTGCTAGTTTCAGAGAGAAGAGAATTTAGGCCTAATCAATTACTGCATACCAGCAACGACAGGTGATGATATAAAAATCCGTTGGCATAAGTATCTGCTACAGATTGGTGACAACGATACTAGCGTATGTAAATGTGATTGTATTACTTCATTTCATACAAAAGTGCTTATTGAAAACGACAGCTGCAGTTCTCAGAATATTAATTAAAGGACCTTGATCTTGCACTCTCCTTACCAAGTTACACAGTCGATGTAATGTTGACTAAATTGTAATTTGCACAGCAGTGAAGGCACTGATGTAAAAATACTACACACATCGTTAAGAGCCACTGCCTAACGTTACCACTTTCGACGTAATGTAATTTACCTGCTACTGCTACACGACTGATTGAATCAAAGATGCCATTACATTTCCCACAAGCGCAATGCAGTTTTTAGACATTACAATTGGTGGCGGGTGCGGGAAAGGAGAGGGAGGGGTACAGGAAGGGAGAGGCAGGGAAACAGGGAAGGGGAGCTGAAATAATGGGAAAATTTATGAATGGACAGGTAAAAGGTAGGGAGAAGAAAGTGATGGGAAGGTAGCTAGGGAGAAGGATAGTGAACAGACAAGGGGAGGGAAGTAAGTTCAATATAGGAAGACAATGTCCAATAATTGTCCAGGATTTTGGTGGATATTATTTCAAGCCTCTTATCACATTGCAAAACAAAACATAGTCATTGCACAGGATAAAATAAGTACACATAGAATTTTTCTAAATTTGGTTTTGTACTTTATTTCCTTCGTAAGAAGTTTGCCAACAGCAGTCAGTGCTGACTTGAGCAGCTTTTCTGTACATGTTATTGCACTTTCTGACTTGCTCTGTTGAAAAACGTACTTTGAACAAATGAAAAATATGGAACAAACAAGAATTGTAAGTTAAAGCTACTATCCATGTTATTAATATGTTAAATTAGGTACCACTGAATCATGCCCCATTCAAACATATGATAACATGGAGAGCTACTAAAAAAGTATCCATGCATGTACCTCTCCCAACTAAATCCCCCACCTCTTCCCCCCCCCTTTCTCCCATCCCTTAAAGTTTCTATCAAAATTATCTATATGAAAATAGGGTACCTACGTAATTTAAAGGTCCACCCACACGAACAGGTACAAAACTATTCAAGGGTCAAAGGTCTCTCCTCCCCCTCCCCCCGGTCCACATTTGTTTTTGCCAGTAGCTATATTGGAAACAGATATGAACCTGACTGCCTGCACTAGTCAAGAAAAAGCAGTTACAATTTGTGTTGTCACAATGGCACAGCCATGACCATAGGGAAGTTTGATAACAACAGGTGACGGGTGATTTTTATTTTTCTCCAAGGTTTGGTAACTATAATAGTTATCATCACATTTTTCTCAACAAATTGCAGCATCGGGATAAGTCTGTCATGAGAAGCAGACCCTTCAAATAATGCAACAACAGACATGATTTTTAATAACCTTTAAGATCAACAAACAAGGAGTTTTCATATGCAACACAAGCATAAGATTGTTTGGAAAGAAATTCCCAGTAATTACCAAGGTAGTTTTACAATTTACCAAATGAAGACACCCATAAAGTTTCTCTCACAAAAATATTAAATGTGTTTAATAGCGAGAAATCAATGATTCAGTTCATTTGTACAAAGTTCATTGTGCAGAAAATTTCACATTTCATAAGAATAAATTACATATGAAAAAAAGCACATCACAAAATTAAAAGTAAATTGAAACTTGCCTTTTTCCTGGTAATAAAATGCATTTACTAAACAGGATTTAGGAAATTACCAACAAAGTTTATTCAGTAAAAACAATGCAAACAAGAGCCCAACAGGCACTATGGTTCCTTGCTTAGTGGAATATTCAAGTGTCATCACCACAATATTTATACACATGTACCAGCTATCAACCAACAACTGTATTCAAAGTTTGGATACAATCTGATTTACGGTTGTGGAGTTATTGCAATTTTAATATTTTGGCACCTCCCCAAAAATGGGCCTAATAAAATTGTGTACCCAAATGGTCCCAACAATATATGGGCCCCACAAATCTGGGCCCCAAAGAATGTGTCCAAAATTGCATGAGGTGGAAATCAAATTTGGGCCCACCAAGCCAAATATGGGCCCCGAATTTTGGGGAGCCCAGGTGGTCTACATGTACCAGCTGTTAACTAACAACTGTGTACCAAGTTAAGCAACAATTTGAGTTATTGCAATGTAAAGAAAATGTGAACCCAAATGGTCCCAAAAATATTGGGCCCACAGATTTGGGAGCACAGAATGTGTCCCAAAATAAATTTGAGGTGGAAATAAAAATTGGGCCCACCCAGCTAGAAAATGGGCCAGGAACTTTTGGTGGCCCAGATGGTCTCCCAAGAATGAATCCTAAATGTACTATATTTTAAGTTTTCCAAATATTCTAAGTTTGGCTACAATCCATAGGCCAGGTGGTCTACATGTACCAGCTGTTAACTAACAACTGTGTACCAAGTTAAGCAACAATCCAAGTTATTGCAATGTAAAGAAAATGTGAGCCCAAATGGTCCCAAAACTATTGGGCCCACGGATTTTGGAGCCCAGATGGTCTCCCAAAAATGAATCCTAAATGTACCATATTCTAAGTTTTCCAAATATTCTAAGTTTGGCTACAATCCGACTTAAGGTTGTGGTGTTATTGCAATGTAAACAATTTTACATTTGACCCCATAACCTCATCAAATTTCATTAAGGTCAGCATCAGAAATGATAGGGTACACCTTATCACTTTAATGAATCTACATAGCAAATATGACAAATATTCATCATTCCGATGTTGAGTTATCCCGGACCCAAGGAAGTGTCACAGATACACACACAATCACCTATGCCAACCTGACTACATAGGTTCCTTCACAAAAAGAAGGTTATTCATTAGCATATTAAACTCCACTACAAAAACTTTGCATAGTAACACTTTACTACAATGAATTGATTTATTTTTAGGCATGCAGGCCATTACAAAAATCACTGCAAAGATCACACAGTGTATGTAGAGCTGGATGCAGACCTGTGCATGATACAGAGCTGGGCAATGATGCTTTCAATACTACATAATTCTAAAAGCTATATGAATATACAGCAGAAGAAACGACTCTGTCTTTGCATGTGCAGTCGGCCCTTTCAACTACAGGCCCTAAAGTAATTTTGCATAGTCAATAAAGATTTTTTAAGTTGTTAACTTTGTTTACATTTTCAAGTCATGTCCAGAAACTGTTATATGGTATTTACCCTTGTGAAACAATTTAAGCATTTTGCTAAAGAGATACTGCTTAAATAGTAACTTTGAAGGATAACTTGCTGAGGCTGTTGGTAAGATTTATGCGGTGTACTCTTGCACAACCTGCAGAGCGTTACATCTGCTAATCTCTGGGGGGGGGGGGGGGATCTTACTTCAGGAAAAGTCCAGA
>JAIPMN010004474.1:0-21177 GCA_020650975.1 Apostichopus californicus | reverse complement strand
ACTTTTTGGTGAAATTTGGCTCTTCCTGTAGGTTGTCAAGGTGAAATCGTGCATTTCTTAGGGGTGTCCGAAATTGTCAGTGTTCCGAAATTAGCGATACTGACTATAGGCCTAGCTTAACTTAGTTCTAAACTTCTAACAGTTTGGGAAAGGTGACATCGGTTTGACTGTAGTTAACAAGCGCCGAAAATGCCTCCTAGCCTCATTTCCTAGTCTTGGCTATGTATTATTATTATTACTAAGTACTATCCTAGGCCTAAAACTATACCTTACTTCTAGGCCTAACTTAAGATAGGCTAAGGCCTATTCTACTAAGTTCGAGTAACTTTATGGCTGCAAGTAATGAGACCGAATGAAATGAAGTGAACGCTGCCACAAAATGAATTACGATTATATGTTGGTGTTTAAAAAAACATGAATGTTTTAAACTGATCTACTCACCTTGAGTACCGCTATTACCGGCCATGATGAGACTAAAATCGAAATGAAAAGGACAACAATCGAATTCAATGAAATAGGATTCAGACAACAGTAATCCCTCACTATTTGAATTGAATGTATGTGTACGTCTCTATAACAACCCTGTATTCGACACCGAGAGTGCGTGTAGTCTTGTATGTTCAGTCGTTTATGCAATACTAGGCGGATAATTCTTTCCGTTCGTGTACCTCGCTATACAGGGACGTCTGATTATTCCAACGAGACCGCGCTTTATTGCCAAACTTGCGGTCATAGCTTTATATCAGTATCTATCATATAACTTATGAAATGTTTGTTTACATGCTGTAAAAAGCTCTCCCACTATTTAATTACAGCTAACGTGATATACTTTTAACGTGATATAATATTGACCGGTGCTGTGGCCGAGTGGATAAAGGCGGTGGCATTTGAAGCAATGAGGCTTAGCAATCGGGATCGGTTCGGGGTGCGATTCCCGGCCGGGTCATAGTAAGGTGGGTTATTCATCCAAGAGCAATCTACGGTTTCCCATCTGAAATAACTTTCTAAATTGAAAAGATTCCAAATTTTGAGTTAAAATGTTGAATTGGAAGCCACCCGACGTGTAAGTTGTAACCCATAAGCCCTTGCGGGTTTTCCCCACAGTTGTGGTCGCTTAAGCGTCGTAAAAGTAACTGCTGATTATTAATATGATTACACTCCCTCCAGAAAAGCCACTGGCCTTCATATATATCACCAAGGTGTTTTTCCTTTAAAAAAATTAAAAGGTCTATACACATACAAGGCATTGGAATTTGGCTCCCTGCCTTTGAAATATTATGCACGTCACTACTTGTGAAAAAATGTATGCATGTCAGTCGGTTGTTCATTCGGAAGCCATTAATACGAAAAAGTACACGAATCAGTAGCAATTCTTAGAAGACGAATCTGGTGCTCCTATAATCAAGGCCACACTGAGGTGAGGAGGGGGTAGTCTGGATCGTGGGGTGCCGTACGTTTGAGAGACTGAGATGTCTCACGAAGCTAACAAATATAGCCGTAAGCAGTGTGTCACGTTTGACTTTGAAGGATTGCGGCACCAAAGTTGTCCCGACTGCAATTAAGGTACAGTAAATGACTGAAAAGTAACAAGATCGAGTCACCATGTGTGGATCTAGGGGGTGGGGAGGGGCTGTGTGTACATTGATCCTCACCCACTTTACGACCTTTCAGCGATTTTTTTAAAGTATGTGTTAATACGTACAATGCGTGTAGACCTAGTTGAAACAGTAGCCGAAATGTACCTCAGAATCACTGCATACCGATTTCACGTCTAAGACTCCAATTTGGGGGAAGGGGTGGGGCTCAAGACCACCCTTCAACACCTTAGCCTTGTGCCACACCCCTTCATATTTACAACCCTGCATCCACCATTGTTCACTATGTGTGTGTGTGGCTCAGGCCGCAGTAACCCACACAGAAATAAGCAATTATGTCATTTTATCTTGTCATTAGGCTATATAAATCACACTTACAGCTAAAGAGTGGGGGAACTTGGGGATGGGCGGAGTGTATTGCGTCACAGGGGACACAACGCTGACTTAATTAAGGTCTCCTGAATATTTATCCCACTTACCTGCATTGGTTCTCGATGTATGATCCGTTTATTGTTCGGAGTACAGGTAGTTATAGATCCCTTTCTTTAAAACACACTCCAATAGGCCCTACATGACGTTCGCCAGATCCTTGGAAGGAGATCTTAAAATTAATTGCAGAGTTATTTCCCTTCGGCTGCCCTATTTAACACAACATTGTGCCGTGTTATAAAAGGAATCACCGTTCGACAATATATATAAGTATGCCTGTCTCTTCATAAAACTCAGTGGCTATAAAGCGGGCACGAAAACCAAGCAGTTAACCTGACCCCAGTTCTCTTACATCGAGACTGTAACCATGTGATGAAGACGGCGTCACGTCCGAATTGAGTATCCCGACTCCATTTTGTTGTCAGGTTGGCAGCCTGTTGCACTGTGCAAACCCGTTGCCAGGCTGACAACTTGACACCCATAGGAGTTTTCAGTACTTAGTCCGGCCTTCTCAATGAGTATTCTACATGTCACAACAATAGAACGGAATTAATGCTATTATCATACCTAAATTCCTTTACAAGTGGACGGTGATGGTAATCATAGTATCATACAAGATTATAGTGGCTTAAATAGAACTTTAACAATTGTTTATCGCTATGATTAATTTGAGTAGGCTGATATATAGAGAGTATTAGTAGCGGGTTAATAAACAGCTCGGATTCTAAGCCCCTGTTTCATCCTATAAGAAGACACCAACAACGAAAATGCATTCCTCCAAATCTTTACACTTGCCTTAAATATGCATGGTTTGTCAGCAGTCTATAAAACAGACAACGTGATTCCTCAATCTGCTTAACCTCCATGCCTCCCTGCCCCCCCCCCCTCGCACCGTGCACATTAATAGTCAACCTGACCAGAGAATGAAGGGGTCTACAGTCCGGGGGTCTGGGGTCACTTTGAGAGCCTGGATCCGAGTCTGACAGCCCGAGGGGCGCAAAGGCCTCTAGTGGCGTCGCCGAGGTAGGGGAATGGGTGTGGCACACGCCCCCTGGTATCCCAAATGAGACTTGATATGTCCAATAAAAACCAGGCAGGAATATACATTGCCATTGACTTCTACCGACTGTACTTTTGACTACCTCTACAAGTCTGATGACCAAAAGTTGAAGCTGATGAATGTTCTGGAAATCATAAATACCAGAAAAAATAGCTTCACGGTGCTTCACCGGCCCGTGACCCCCATCACACCCCACCAGCACCAGGCCTAGGTAGGCCTAGCCTCATGGTGGGGCCCTGGACCCCATACCAACGTGGCTTCGCGCCGCTCGCCTCCGAAAACAGTTATCACTAACCGCCTTCACGCCCCCAATTGTTACTCTCATTGAGCTGTGCCAACCCCCTTCCTCACTTCCAATTGTTTGGCAACACCACTGACGGGAATATGTCATATACATTATGTTCTGTGGAGTAGGTGGGATACGTAAAGAATGCCAAAAAAGAGGGCGCTGACATAATTATCCCGGGACCAAACCTGTCTCTTGACGCTTCTGATAATAACGTAACATACCCAAGTTCCACAGCCATCCCGGATCCGCGGACTAGGTCTGTGATTTAAAATGTCATTGCCAACATTTGCCACGTTTCATGTTGACACATGTTGCCAGATCGAGGCCTGATGATCCGCTCTCAATCCCAGTCCCATTGCATCGGGACTGTGACTGTGTAACTGTAATCATCGTTGGGTGTGCATCACCATTCCCCTCGAAAGGGAACATATATAGTCAGTATTGCTAATTTCGGAACACTGCCAATTTCGGACACCCCTAAAAAATGCACGATTTCACCATGACAACCTACAGGAAGAGCCAAATTTCACCAAAAAGTACGAAAAGTACATATTTGTCAATAAAACGACGGAGATCTATGAAGTCTGTTATAATTACTGAAAGAGCAACTGCGCCACCAATTTTATCACCAGCGCCACACTGTGGGACTGTGTGTCCGAAAATTAGCAATACTCTAGCAAAGAAATACCAGTTCCACAATCACAAGAATCTTCTTGGAATACAACGTGAAAACAGTTTGCAGGAAAGAAAGTTTGGCCGTGTATCGTAATATAACACACTTCTCCCACCATATCAAGTATATTTTCAGGTGATTTATACCAGAAGATATAGTTTTGGGGTGTTTTAAGGCTTAGGTGTCCGGAATTGTCCATGTCCATGCTACTACACATGATCTTAGCCAAAAGGACGAGAAGCAAGGGGTACTGTCGTTTGCAAACTGATTTTAAGTAACAACGCATTATTTGGTCAGGTATCTTGTTCGTATTATACAACATTAAAATAATGTCATATTATTTCAGGTAATGGTTGCATCAAACATATCATTTCAATATGAAAGCATCGAGAGTACTTGTGAAAGCCACGAGATCGCGAAACTAGTACTGCGTGTTGATTGTGTACAGAACTTGTACTTCAAGTACCATTGTTTGACTGCTTAGTTAGTTTAGTTTAGTAGAAAAAAGGATCAGGAGGGACACTTAAGTCCCCATCAAGGACCCTATATAGAGAGAGAAAAAAAACTGAAGACACAAACACTCAGACCCGATTACAATGCTTAAAGTGCTTGTCCAAAGCATTCTTAAACCCATTGACACTACTTGCAAGTACAAGTTTCTCAGGCAAACCATTCCACTCATTCACAACCCTATTAGAAAAAAAGTTATGCCGAATATTAATCCTACTATGCGACTTTTGGAGTTTAAGACAATGACCTCTAGTACAACTACTGTTAGCAAACAAGAAAAAGTCGGTAAAGGATAAATTGTCGAAACCATACACAATCTTGAAAACCTGGATCAAGTCCCCACGTAACCTCCTAATCTCCAGTGTGGTGAGATTCAACAGTTGTAACCGCCTATAATAAGGAACCCTCTTTAAGGAACTAATCATCCTAGTAGCCCTCCTCTGGACCTTTTCAAGTACTTCCTTATCCTTAGCAAAGTAAGTTATGTAGACCAGTCAAATCGCAAATAAGCAAGAAAAATAAGGAGGAAATTATTCAATTTCATCTCAAAATATACCTCTGGTTAACTGAAAAATTCTACTTGTTTTGTTTTTTATCTTATTATCAGTTGGCTAAGGCACAGCCGCACAGGCCTACAAAGTACAGGGATTAGCCTATGTGGGCCTACAGTAGGCTTGTCCTAGACCTAAATTGTGATGGTAGCTACAGTAGGTGCCCAGCGTTGGGACGGTTTCCAAATTTTCGAAATTTTAACTGTGGATTGATTACTGTAATTAGCTTGAAATGTTTCTTTAGGTACGTTGAGTAGTTTAGACTTGCTGGATAGTGATCTAATTCAGATTTTTCTTTTCTGTACCAAATCAAAAATATTTTAGGACTTCCACAGAATTTGAAAATCACAGAAATATTTCCATTTTTGGGGGGATTGGGGGGGGGTGTTGTCTGTAATAATGTGGCAGGTTTGAACCTCCTGGAAAGTTCTGAAAATTTGAAGCAAATTGTGCAAAAGTTATTGTCAACTCTTAAATACCGGCTAACTTTGCATAACTATCGTTCTTGTACTTTTATTCTTGTTATTACCATTTAATTGACTAAATAATTACTCTTTTTTTTTTGTCACACCAGCAGTTTAAACTCAATGTGGCCTCACAAGTTGGAGATTTAAATACAATGGCAGGACTTGGTATTTTATACTGCAGCAACAAACGATAAGAATTAAGAAATTGTTCTTTCCGTGCATTATGATTTGGCTCAGCAGAGCTTTGTTATTACTTAGCAGTTTTATGATGATCAGGGAAGATTGTGCCCAAGAGGATTGTATAAAAGGTACCTGCAATATTGAACAAACTTGTGAAAAGGAGAGCGAAGGAGAAACTATGTCTGCATCGAAGCCAAGCACTGCCGTAATGTTGTATGAACCACTATCTTTTCTTAAGCCATTCAACCAGGAGGAAAGAACTTTTACTGTGGCAGGTCACCTCATACATATTCATCAGATGTGGCAAGAGCTTGGTGTGGCTGCCGTAGTGTGGGATGCTGTAAGTACAGATCACATGTTATCAAGTTTTTATTCTTACGTTCGTTTCAAAGTCTAGTGTAATATCAGATGGTGAATACAATCAAGTCCGAAGTATTCAAGATTGTTTATTGTTTCCAACAGGCAATTGTATTAACAGAATATTTAGAGAGTCAAGTTTCCGCTGGTCGACTGGTGATGAAGGATAAAAGAATAATCGAGTTGGGAGCAGGGACTGGACTTGTCAGTTTGGCTTCAGCTATATTAGGTAAGTTGATCTGGTGGAAGGCAGCAAAGATTTGTTGGGCATATGGTGGTATTTTTTTGCAGAATGACGGATGCCTCACACACCCAGGTCACCATCAGGTCACCATCCAGTCTGGACAGAGTTGAGTGAATAAATTATCAAGAGATTCCATCATGAAAACAAAGTTTGGTATTAATTTGCTTTTTGTAAGCATTGTCATTTTCAGTTGTGTGGATGACCTCAATAACACCTGTTCATTTGATTTGATTCATATGCCTCGTTCTGTGTAATTGAAGTTTTCTCTCAGTGTATTTAATTCTTCTTTTAGGTGGGAACACCACAAGCACAGACAGAGGAGATACTCTCCAAATTCTCAAGAAAAACATTGAAGCAAACCTTGAAGATGATCTTTCATCCCTCCGGGATCTCCTAACTGTTCAGAAATTGGACTGGGGAGAGAACTTAGAAGTCTTTCAAGAACCATTTGACTTAATATTAGGAGCTGATATTATTTATATCGAAGAAACATTTGAAAAGCTGCTGGCTACAATTAAACATCTGTCCACTGAGGCAACGAGGCTACTGTTATCTTGCAGGATACGATACGACCGTGATTTACGCTTTTTGGAAATGTTACGTGAATTTTATGAAGTTAAAAAGGTGCACAAAGATAGACAAAGGGGAATTGATATATACAGGGCAACTTTAATATGAAGATTTAATAATTGCAAGAGAGAATGCACTGATGTTGGCAGAGAAACTATGGGAACACAGCTGGAAATGAGAAGATATTTTAACATGCATGTGATGTCATTCTCCTGGTTTATAAGAATTGTTTGACGTTTTCCACGCCTAATTAGAATTCTGAGACAATCTATAGTAATGCGACTGATTGATAGTATGGCTAGCTGAGATCATGAAAGAAAGAAAAACAAAAAAACAGAACAAGACAATAAAAGAAGACAAAAGATCAATTGTTATATGGAACATTTCATTTCACTCTCCTTTATGTTACACCATGCAAACTTACAGAAATGTTCTTTCTTTGCTGCCAAACAAGCTTGGCACATTACCCTAACAATTTTCTAACTTTCAAGAACTGTACAGATGTTTTTTTCCATTAATTTTTTTATTTTCCAACAAGCTAGAACTGCCAACAAAAAGAGCAAAAAGCAAAAAAAAAAAAGAGAAGAGGATTTGGTGGCATTTAGAAAAACCCACAATTACCTTCATTATTCATTACGGGTATCTCAACCTAATATACAAATAGAAAATTAAATGAGGAAAGTAAAAAAAAATAAACAACTAACAAATGTGACGTTTGACCTTTCAGTCATAGTTCCTTGAATGACAAGTGAATAAAGGCTTCTAGTACCTGTTGAAGGAAAACCAAAAAACAAAACGTCTGTATTATCATAGAGTAAAAGAAACTTGGAAATAATTTTAGAGTGGTCAAAAACAAAGTAGTATATTCTTTTTCAATTCAGTCTTTCTTAAGATAATAATTCTTTCACAGCAACTCTGCTTCGTCATGTCACCTGTTTGCTACATTCTTTACCATCTTCTCTATTTACTATGCTTTACATAAAGTTCTCTGTGTTTCTTACATGTCTACAAAGTTCTGAATAGATTAAAATGTGAGATGAAACTTCCAAACATGGCATTTGATATCAAACAAAGCAACAAACCACATTTTTAAGTCTTGCATATTGCCTCTTGTCAAATTCTCCTCTGGATAAATCTTTCATGCAGACGTTCAACTTCTGTGGATGCATTAAGGCATGTCTCTAATGAACATATCCAGCTATGATAATCAATTTGCTTCGCATATCTTTCCACCCACCTCCAACATGTTTCCCTTCTTAGTTCTTACCGTACCCTTTCCCTCCCACTAGCTACTTAATACTGAAACATACAGTAATTTCCTTGCAGCAGCATGGCTTCTCAAGATAACAAGTCATCCCCTCACACAAGTTGATGTTAATGACATATAGATGACACTGAAGAGTGCTGTTAAGGCTATGACAATACAGCACCAGTTAATTCTTGATGGTGCACTGATACAACACCTGACACCAATTACACCTGACACCATTCACACCCTAAATTGGGCCTCCATATTAGTATGCACATATAAAACTCAAACAGGTGAAAATCAAGTACACAACCTAAAGGGGGAAAAACAAAGTTTAAACAATTGACATTATCAGAAGGCTCAGTTAAAAATAAAAGTACTAGAAATACTGCCGAGAATATTATCTTGCTCTCAACAAATTCCAAAGAAAGGCCTAAATACTGTAGATTTGTGATAGTAGGACCATAAGGACATCCCATTAAAACGTTGCCATTACCTTGGATTGGGAACTTCTAATGGCAGACATATTTCTATGAAGCTGTCATTTATCATCCACACATGTAAACTTAGATGATGCCATAAGACATTATCAATGAGGGTTTTCTGTAATTGACACCATTCCACAAGATTACGAGGTGCAGGGTGATCCTGTTCATCATTGTTTGGTACAATATATTCAAATATGAAACTGTAATAGTGTTAAGTACCAACAAACCCAACTTGTTCTTGCGTATAACTCTGTCAGTGTTATAGCAAATATTAATACAAAGAATGATTTTGGCCTTATTTGTATCACTTCCAGCATCGAGTGTCCAATTTTTCTCTAGCTTCCACTGTAAGGTAGCAATTTTTGAAAAGTTTACCTTGATTGAAGAGATGTAGCTGTGTCTACTATACTCATTATTAACTGAACGCTTATAGCCAAATCTAGTCAGCAGCTCAATAAATATTCCATGTGAATGAGAGTGTCATTGACCTCCTCCTCTCTTCAGTTATGACTAAGCTGACTTTAACATTATCCTAGGTACAGTCCAGTCTACCTTCTACCAGTCTACCTATCCTAGGTACAGTCCAGGATTAACTATGTCTACCTTCTGGAGAATATGAACATTTCCTCTTTCTGTTAACTTCTGATTGTATGTAATTTGAAAGTTACATTAAAGCATATCATATACACTCTAGCAAAGCATAATGTGGATATGCACTGTGCCACCCTCATCAAAAACATAACAGGGCTAAAAGCATGTACAGCAGCAGTAAAATTACGGGTGATAGTCGACTCATTCAACCTGGTGCTAAAACTTTAAAGATATCACCTTTCAGCAAAATGTGTAGTCTTTGTAAAACTGCTCATAAATTGTGAAATCTCTCTCATAATGCTTTTTAAGTCAAATACTTACAGGTTACATCTAAATCAACTGCTACTGAAAACTGTTCATCTTGCTTCTGGAATAATGGAAGTATTATCTTTAATGTACAAAATGATAACAATAAGTATGCTTTCAACATCGTAGCACTATCATGTATGCTTTCAACATCGTAGCACTATTAGGCATGCTTTCAACATCATAGCACTATCAGGCATGCTTTCAACATTGTAGCACTTTCAGGTATGCTTTCAATATCGTAGCACTGTCAAGGTATGCTTTCAACATCGTAGCACTATCAGATATGTTTTCAATATTACAACACTATCAGGTATGCTTTCAATAAAATAACACTATCAGGTATGCTTTCAATAAAATAACACTATCAGATATGCTTTC
The DNA here is from genome assembly GCA_020650975.1 of Apostichopus californicus. Taxonomy (NCBI): domain Eukaryota; kingdom Metazoa; phylum Echinodermata; class Holothuroidea; order Aspidochirotida; family Stichopodidae; genus Apostichopus; species Apostichopus californicus. The sequence goes on along the minus strand of JAIPMN010004474.1, from coordinate 11,237 downwards.
AATATAATAACACTATCAGATATGCTTTCAGTATAATAACATCAGGTATGCTTTCAATGTTATGAACCTCTCTGAAAAGCATTTTTCATTACCAAGTGAATTGCTTTGACACAATAGCTATTATTGTAAACACCCTGGTATGTTTTATCAAAGATCAAAAGGTTTGATTTGTTACATCCTACCAACAAGAAATTAACAGCTCTAAGTGCAAATTGTCTCACTTTCAAACCAAGCAATGTAAAGCATCTAACCAGCTAAACAGTTTTTGAATGAGATAAAGTCACATATTTTAGTCAATAATTGAACTCAAAGCTTAGACAACACTGAGCCTTGCTGCAAATACAACGTATTAGATCCAACGATTAGATACCTAAAGACAGATTCAAAGGTTACCAAAGTTACAGCAAATAACTGAGAAAGCATTCTTTCCATTGTTTCAATTTAATGTGTTGATACCAGTTATTATTAATAGCTCACCTACCTAACCAAGTCAAAATGTATGAATACACATGGAAAGTGGATACACAAAAAAGACATGAAAGTCAAATTAAATCTTATTTTTAGGAATAGGTCTTGTAAGCTAAGTTAAATAACAGAACTTGATCTGAAACAAACTTCAGCCAGGCCGGACTTGTTCCAGAAAATACAAAGTAGTGTGATTTAGACCAATATTGATGATGTCTCATGACAAACTAGGAAATATATGAAGATCAATTCTGCGTACTTCTGTATACTGATTTCTAACTTTCAAATGAATTATTAATTATTATTGTTTATGACACATTCAGAAGTTGGAGAGAGCCATCTTCAATTTTAAAGGATACACCTCAATTGTCATTTCAAATTATGGTTATGGTAAACCAAAAACAAAAGAGATATAAGGGCAAAATTCTTCTTTGTACAAATAAACAATTTTTTTTTTATGAAGCAATGTTGTTGGCAGCATTCGTCTTATTGAGAAAAATGCACATTACTCATGGAACAAATGACCAAGCTTATAGACATTAGACAACTAAGAAATTAAAGACATTATGTGTGAGAAAGACAACACAATAACAAAACAAAAACCAAAAATGAAAGAAAATCAAACCAATACAATAGCTCAGGGATCACAACAATACTGCAAATTAATTTTAATTATTCCTTAATGAACCTGTTACAAACAGAGACAAAACAAAGAGAAAATAGAACACTATATGTTAATAACTACTGTGTTTAAAAGTGAGGTTATTTTTAAGGCAATATCTGGAAATGGCAACATCCCCATGAAAAAGATAAGACTTTACCATCTTTTTATCTAAATATTATTAGTTAATTTTTTTTAAAAAGTTTAAACCTTCCAAAGATTGTAAGAATATTTAGAGGGCTGACATTTGTGAGGTGTAACCAGTGGACATGATGAACTGTGCTTTAATGATACACATACATTTGACCATAAAAAAGAAAAGAAAAATGAGTAGGAGTTGAGGCAACTGCCACAGAGAAAAATATCAACTTTCCATTATAAAACAAAGCATCATAAGTTTGCTGTTTCATACAAGATTTCTAGATAAAGAGGTATGTTCTTCAGCGGTAACTATGGCATCATGTTCTTTAACCACCAATATTATTTAAACAGCAGTACATTGCACATGATTAACCAAAGATATCAATTGATGGGTTTCAGGTTAACCCAAAGGTATCACTTGATGGGTTTCAGGTTAACCATAGGTATCACTTGATGGGTTTCAGGTTAACCATAGGTATCACTTGATGGGTTTCAGGTTAACCAAAGGTATCACTTGATGGGTTTTAGGTTAACCAAAGGTATCACTTGATGGGTTTCAGATTAACCCAAAGGTATCACTTGATGGGTTTCAGGTTAACCAAAGGTATCACTTGATGGGTTTCAGGTTAACCCAAAGGTATCACTTGATGGGTTTCATGTTAACCAAAGGTATCACTTTATGGGTTTCAGGTTAACCATAGGTATCACTGGATGGGTTTCAGGTTAACCAAAGGTATCATTTGATGGGTTTCAGGTTAACCAAAAGTATCACTTGATGGGTTTCAGGTTAACCAAAGGTATCATTTGATGGGTTTCAGGTTAACCAAAGGTATCACTTGATGGGTTTCCGTAGAAGACTATAATCCTAGGACTCCTTGGGACACACAATGTATTTAGATAACTCATCTCTTAGAGGAAATTTTAAGTTTCATGGAATGATAAATAATCACAAAGCCAACCACTCTAAGAGGCAATAGTTGGTTAATTAACTTACAAGTAGAGACCATCTTTCAGCCACCATGCCCTCTTCTTTCCCAGCATCTCCAATGTTAATCAAACAAACTCCATCCAACAGGCCAAGTTTAGAATATTAAACTTATTCAGTTTCTAGATTTATTTTAAGCCCTTTATCCAATTCCTGCACAGTAATCGTAAACACAACAAGACAGACAGAGATAGGAAGAAGCGCAGTGTCATCAGGATCCAAAGACTTAGTGCTCTACCCTGGACAGTAGAAATGCTGTGCTAATTGAAATTACAGCTCAGGGAGTGCTTCTGTTGCTATAGCGATGTGTCATCCGACTCTACACATTAAAGGATCCAAAGACTTAGTGCTCTACCCTTGACAGTAGAAATGATGTGCTAATTGATATTACAGCTCAGGGAGTGCTTCTGTTGCTATAGCGATGTGTCATCAAACTCTACACATTAAAGGATCCAAAGACTTAATGCTCTACCCTGGACAGTAGAAATGATGTGCTAATTGATATTACAGCTCAGGGAGTGCTTCTGTTGCTATAGCGATGTATCATCAGACTCTACACATTAGAGGATCCAAAGACTTAGTGCTCTACCCTTGACAGTAGAAATGATGTGCTAATTGAAATTACAGCTCAGGGAGTGCTTCTGTTGCTATTAATACATGTAATAGAGGGTTGCTCACAAAGAAATTCCACAAAGGCTTGTTCCATCGTATTACAACAAAACTGACACTACCGTATAAAAAAGGTGGTATGGACAAATGAATTTATCCCCTCACACCCTGTTAAAATGGCTCCTCCTTCTACGACTCCATGGTCGCTACGTCATGTAGGCATTCTCATTCTTTAACTTCTCTAGCTCCTTAACTTGTTGTCGTAAAAATACAATCCTGTAGAAAGAGGGAGTGAGAGCAGGACAAAGTGAAAAGTGTATGCAATTACAGTCCACATTTAATGTGTTAATGTTGGTGATCTTTGTTTTGTGAATCTCAATGGTTCAGTATGCCAACATTTGACACCTTATCATCCAAGTGATGATCCTGGTTCACCACTGGTTTATAACTAGGCAGGTGTGTTATTGTTGTACCGAGTCCTGCTCCTAGGACCAACATTTCACCTCCCCATCTGATGCATGAGAGCGTACCTCAGCCTCTGACCATTTTCTCACTTACTGAGGGAGGTAATGTTGTTTAGAAACCCCATTTTACAAATCAGAAATACCAAATTCATGTAAGACTTTGTTCAACCATACTGAGCAGGAGCAATGTTGAGAAGGTCAAGAGCATCTGGTTCTGGCAAGGATGTGGATGGGGAACCTAGAGGAACCTAGAGGTTGTGGGGTGTACAATCTAACCATTTCACCACACCTTCACCATTACTACTTCATAACTATTAACTTAAATGTCATTCTTCAGGTGACATCAATCTTAAATTCATTTAAGTTATTATGTTTCATTTCTGTTGCAAGCTCAATCAACATTCCATTTGGTGATTTCTTATCAGTTGTACAAGAACCACACAGACGATTTACTTTCAGATTAAGAATATTTCTTTGGAAATGTAACATACATTCACAATGAAGCTAATGACTTACAGGTGAAGCACCATATATATATATATGTACACAAATTCATTGATTCCCTCATGTAGCGACTAACACCTGGGAACAAGCTGAATAAACTACAAAATGGCTTAGGCCAAACCTTGGTGTTTTATTTAACTTTTACAATATATCAACTGCTGGTGGAAAATGTTCCTGTATCCTTTCAACAAATGAACACTTTCATCTTATCCTTAACTTGTGAGTGGATTCTACTGCTTGTTTGTAACAGTAGCCGTGTTTGTAACATTACTTTACTGAAGAGACTGGGAAACTTACCTAGACGCTTGTACGTTGGCTTGGATTTCTGTGGTACGGACCAGCGATCTGGCAAATTTTAAGTCCATCATAACCTGTGAGTAATTTTCGAATCCTAGCCTGTAATAATCTCTCTGTACAAGGTGAGCCTAGAGATAAAAAAAAGACATGCCATTGTGTAATCAAGTTGATGTTAATTACAAGATATATAAGATGACATGGATTGCGACAGTCAAGGAGACACATGGATAACATTAACGAGGTACAGCTCAACTAAATGACTATCAGTTGAGACAAATGAAAAATGTGCATGTCACATGCAGGGTATTAAAGTGATCTAATTGATGAAATCCAGCAAGCAGCTTCAAGGACAATTAACATTATTTTCAGCTTTGCCAGCTGATATTGCCAGCATTGTAACTTTTACTTTAACATTTACGAATCAACACATTGAATTTTGTACAACCTGCATCATATTTGTAGTCGGCTTTCATTCTAAAGCATGGTAATTGGTGATCCTAAGCTTTAATTCACAAGATATAACAAAGAGGGAGGGAGGGGGGGGGGAGGGAATGAGGTGGAACAGGGAGAGGGTGTGTCACCTAAAACATTGCTTCTATAAATTTGATTTAGTTTTACCTGTTTCTCCAATTGCTCAACAGGCGAATTCATCTTATGCTTGACTAAATCTTCACTATAATAATTTGAATGAGTTTCTGTTGAAAAGATGATATTGTTAAAATGAAGTTCCTCCTCTGTAGGCTTAGCTATGGGTGGAGGGACGACTAACTCCTCTGCAGTAACTGCAGAATTCATTGAATCGCTGCTTCTTCTGGAGAGGAGAAAGAAAGAAAGAACACCATTGTTAACATCTGTAAAATACATTCCTTCTGCTCTATTACAGGGAACTCATGGACACTGAAGACTTACTCTGTTGCCTGTTCAATTAAAGGATAACAAAAACTAAAATTTGAAGAAAGTAAAAGTTTCTACAGTATCTTGTCTAGGACTAATATTCTTTGACTTACTTTGTTATGGTTTCTACAGTATCTAGTCTAGGATTAATATCTTCTTTGACTTACTTTCTTACGGTTTCTACAGCATCGTGTTTAGGACTAATATCTTCTTTTTCATCTTCTTCCTTCGTCTCGTTGATTATTATCTTATCCGGTGGTTCAACCTCCTTTGATTCATTACCGTCCATCTTCTCATTGGTTTGGTTCTCCACGTGTTGACTTGATGACAAGTTGGATAAGGGGGTAGACATACTATTTACTGGGGATGGATATGATTGGGCTGGGGACGATAGGTCCGACACTGATGCAACTGACATTGGTGAAGGATTTGAAAATTCTGCAGGGATGAAAGAAACATCACTCCAATACATGTATGATAAAGTCATAGTAACAGCACAAGCCCTTATGTTATAAAGGAGGAGTCACAATTGAAACTGAATGCTACACAGTCTACTTTGAAAAGCTTAGGCATCAAATTTGGATATGGAGCTAATGTGTTAGGCTACCTGAGTTGGCAGCAATGTATATTAGCACATGTATATTTGCCCTTTCTGAGTTTGAAGTCAAAGGAACAATATCTGAGGTCCTGGGAATCAGCCATAGTCTGCAGTTTTGTCGGTACAGTAATGTGAATCACAAGCAATGTTAATCGTCATCATCAGCTTCCTGAATCTAAGGAAGCTAATTCCTGAAACATGTGAACAAGGGAAGTTACGTACTGAACATCTTGTCATGTGACCATAACACAATGTCCACATCCAATGATTAAAACACACAAACGAACCATTAATTACTACTATCTGAATACCAAGAATGGTGAGAGATTCCTGATTGGTATCACCACTTACGTAAGAAAGACAAATTTAGTCTGCTTCTTAATCAAGATTGGAAACACTGGAGGTTGTAAACCCTTGTGACTTCCACACAGCCCACACTAATACATACATTTTGTATCCATGTTTGGGTGGAATGAGACATTAATGCTGTTTTCATACACTTTGAATACTCACTTGGTTGAAGTTCTTCTCTGTTGTCTTCATGAGGTTGGGAAATAGGTGACCTAGACGTCGACCTCCTCCAGCGTTTCTGCTGATTTTGTAAAGGGGTTCTAATTGTTGTCTTAGGTGAAGTTGTTGGTAATGGAGATACAGTAGCAATATGAGGAGATGGACTATTATTAATCTTAGGTGATTCTGTAACAAAAACAAAGAGATTTAATTAATATACCAAATCAAACTTTAATTGAACAGTTTCTTGGAGTCTTAGACTTACTGTAGATACTTTCATCTTGATATCATTCCTAATACAGGTATAAACAAACCACCCTTTCCATTGTACTTCAACAGTGAATGATCACGACAACCATGATTATACTTAAAGGGGTATTCCAGCAGCTGCTAAGCTTGACTGCTTAATAAATATGCTGGAAATCTTCTGCAATCATTTAGGGAAATGTTCACATGCTGTGTAGCAGTTTCAACTTTCAAAGGTTCTGAACTTTTTCTCTTATAACATACTACGATTCATGCACGCAGAACTGCCACACGTCTTTGCTCTTGTACAGTATATATAGCAATTTGACCATTTTACATAGTATTTTGTGATGTGGTAGCAGATAAATTATTTCCTCTCTCATGGTCAAATCCACAATCTCACTTTCTCATGGCATTCAGAATGGCAAGGATATGAATTTTCAAATTCGGTGGTACTATGTGAATGCACTTGGCAGTGATGTCATCATGGCAATTCAGCTGAAATTAGGATTTAGCCAATCAAAATAGATTGCATTGATTCAATCAACCATATACCCATTTAGGTACCAGATATTGTAATGGAGTTTTCAACTAACAGTGAGGAATATTTGTGGATGTAACATTGTCATACACTGCAACATGCCCTTTAATGATAACATCTGTAGGTCTACATACTGTACCTTGTGAACCAGACCTTGACTAACTGTATAAAACAACTCACAATTCGGTAAATGCCACAAAAGTTTAACACACGGAAACACAAAATTCACTTGCAACTACTAACGCACTTTGTACTCTCCTCACTTGTAAGAGTACAAAATTTGACATCAATACTTTCTAACTTATGCTAGACATGTAATGTACATTCCTCTGCGTAAACAAGGCATATACTACATGCTGCTAAGTAGCTTAGGCATATACATGCCACACGCACTCTGGAAAATGACGATACATATTTGTCGCCCACACGCAACCTGTGTGTCAAAAGATAATCGAGAAATTCTTTCCAAAAATAATGGTTTCAAAGCAAACTTGCTAAAACACTCCTTTACATTTGGTACATCATGCAAATGATTTAACGGATTATGTAAAAATGAAAGATTCATTCATGATATATGCTTGTGCACCTCTAATGTACTGTTGTTCTGACACATAACAATTTCTTCTTCAGGTTTTCATGTTCACAAAAGCTACAATAATTTCCCAGTTAGATTTATAAACAAGTTTCACAACCTATAAGTGTGTATCTCTATGGCCTGCACTACAAGCCTATCAATGAATGACCCACTAAATGAATTACTTGTGAATATATTCCTTCTGTGTGTGCACAATTCTTTAAAGCATTTGCAAGGGTACAGTACATTTTACATTAAATTCCAAGAATTCAGCAATTTGAATAATTGGATTACCAAGTTTTTTCCTTCATTTCTAACATGAAGTTGCAGGACTACAATACTGTATGTCACCTATACTATAACTTCTACTTAGTCTACTCATGATCCTTCCCAACCTGTTGTCTCAGGGTTTTTTAGCTTTAAACAGTAATTGCTCCAGGGAGTCATGGTTAGTTTGAGAATCCTCAGAAAATTATTTATACCCTATCAATCACTCCCATTCTGATTAAATGGTGATATTTGTTGTGTACTAATGGACCAATAACAAGCCGCTACTTTCTTATAATGTGTTGTCTTTCTGTGCACTTCTGGTTGGTTCCTTCAGCATACTTTGATACAGGTTTCGCATAATCAGTATACTACTCAGCTTATGAGTTGCCTAGAGTGCAAAGGTCGTACGTTGTTGTATGAAAAAGTGCACACAGACACAGTATGTGAAAATTGCATACAATATGGCAGTTAATTTACGGCCAGCTCATCCTACAATTACTGTAAGAACAAGTCAAATTTGTTGAGTCTCTCTCCTCTGATATTCCTTTTGGTCCTAGATTTCACTGATAGTGTGTATAATATCCTTGTAATAAAATGTCAAACCAACTCTAATACACATAATGAACAGGAAATACCAACTTTCAGTATATTTGCTCAAAAGGGTGAAATACAAGGTTAAAAAACCAGGAGCCACCATATGCAACAATACTGTTGTGGATGTTTTATATTACATTATTATGATACAATTTTATGGTATGATACTATGTGAATCCACTGGTTCTGAAAGCTCTGAAATTTTTGTCTCTTATCAAATACTACTGTCCCTGTGTACAAAACACTATACAACTTTGCACTGTGTTTCACTTTGCATAGCACTACTGAATTATCCCCATAAACAATGACATTATAACTACAAATATACATGGTCGGTTTGGCAGTGATGACTTACTGTAGTAATAGTATAGCATGTCTACGTACTGACAACTGACTTTACTCTAGTTACAACAAACAAGAAAACAAAGTTTGTAATTCAATACACCATGAGTATATTACTCACAGATAAATGTATCAGCTCTATTGAACTTCCCAATGAAGGATTGTAACAATTACTACTAAGGCTCACTGGAATGTTCAAGCAACAAAGCACACACAAAGCCCTGCATCCTGTAAGCCCTAAGAATAAACTTACAGCGTTATTTGCAAAACATTTTGTTGTAACCAGTGGTAGGACGTATATTATGTGTTTATAATCTGAGAATGTCTACTTGTTATGATCATATGGAAATCACTAGGTGCTTGGGAAGTCTCATATCACATTTAGTAGGTTACTACCCCTCATGTCAAATAATCGTGGAAAGTGCACTGGAATTGTTTATCACGTTTCAGCTCTAAAAATATCTATTTGCTCCAAGCTCCACATTTTTTGTTGCTGTGTATTTGTATATTCTTCATCCTCGGAACTCTTTCCCACTCTATACTTAATGTTCTCCTCTGATAAATTTATGTAAGATATTAGGCAATGTCTAAGAAACAGCCTCTGGCTGTTATGTTCATTACTCACATATGACAACAGTAGTATACAGGGAGCATTTTCAAATACTCTGAATGTTTTCTCATACTGAAGACTATAGTTCCTATGTAGAAAACTGCAATAATTCTTCACACTTGTATAGCAACTTGACCATTTTGTATAGAATTCTGCAATGTGATACTGAATAAATTATTCCCTGGTTTACAAAAAAAAACACCCCCAACAAACAAGCCACCATCAAACAAAGCACGAACATATTTAGCTTAAACTATATTTCTTGCTACAGAGGACTGTACACGTTAGAGCAATCCTTAGAGACAGAGAATAACATCACCATATCATTGTCATGTGCAGAAATGACAAACCTACTAACCTAAACCAACCTAAACTAACCTAAATACCAATACTTCAACCTGATAACTATTGAGAAGGGTCAAACTTTACATGAAAGTCTCTCCTACAAATGCAATGGATCTTCTCATTAGTTACTCCACAAATATTTCTAGTTGAAATAAGATGACACAGCCTATCCAGGTTACGTTTTGTGCACGACTATACGGTAGCCTATAATTCAAACATCACACTCTTTACACATTCAAATTCTTGTCATCAAAGTTGAAGTACATATTTTTTGGTGCAATTTTTGAGTGCATAAAGTACCAAAACAGTTTGCACAAATTGCATAGCTGTCTACAGCCACTGAAATGATGTCTAGTAAGAAAATGTTCACAACTTGTTGTTAAACCCTGTTCTGATGGATACATTGTACTATTTAATCATTCTTTCACTTTGGTGTTTATGGTAGCACAGCTGTATGTGTTGGCCCTTTCTCTTCTGATTACTTTTACTTGCAATCCAAAGTTTGTTTTACAAAGGGGAATTATTCCATGTGCTGAGAAGAAACAACAATCCAGTACATCCCTATAAACGCGAGAAAGAATCAACCAAAAGCTGTAAAATGATCACTGTTGGTAAAGTATACAGGCCACTAGGTAGTGAAAGAAGATTCTAATGGTGCAAAACCAAAATCATTTCAAGAAGAGAAAACAAAAGTATCTTACCATTTCGGTCCCTCCTTCTGACTGAATTTCCAGAACTAACAAGGTTCTTTAAACGGCCGTACATATCAGTGGCCAATGAATTAGCTAGAGGGAGTATTCCAAGGCTGTCCTGTTGACCTGGGTCAGTCCCGTTTCCCTCATACAATCTACGATTAAGGCTAGGCGAAAGTTGATGCGCATTGTATGGAGTGTCATTGTCATTAAGCCTAGATGATGCACTCTCCTTTCTAATATCTTCCTCATAAACGCTGTTCTTAGAGTGGTCCGACTGTCGCACTGACCCCTTGGATGGATGGGAACGACTATTTTCTGATTGGCTAGTGTGATTCACTTTGCCGTGGCTGTTACTATATCTCCTCTGTGAGTGACTGGATGATTGCCTTCTTGAATCTGATTGGTTAGGTGTGGATGATGATGTTGATGTCGTTGTCCTATCCTGAGTTCTGTAAGGCTGTGACTGCTGCTGTTGCTGACTTGATCTGGACTTACTGGAATGCTTGTCATTACCTGAAAAATTATCAAAGTAAATATGCAAATTATCTCATGCATATTCAATACGATAGAATTCAAGGTATTCAATTATCCGCACTCCTGCTAGGAAATATCCACAGGAAGTGTTCTTCTTTGTGATAATATTATGTCTAGGAAGTGTGTCTTTTTTCTTTTTCTTTAGTAGTTCACTTTCTCTAGGATATATAACCTAAATTAAGCCTAACTGTGATAATAACATGTTCAAGGCAAGTGGCAGAAAAATACAAAAATGTTGAACAGGTCTACCCAACTAGAGCACCAATGGTGCAGAGCTCATACCTTTTCGAGCTCAAAAATGTAGGGCCCACAAAACTTTATGGCCCACCAAATTTCAGGCCATTTTTCAGATTCCACC
>JAIPMN010004473.1:0-20053 GCA_020650975.1 Apostichopus californicus | reverse complement strand
CCCCCCCCCCCCCCCCCCCCCCCCCCCCCCCCCCCCCTGTAACGACTTGCCCGAAAAAATATTACCAAAATTTGTATCATATATAGGCATTTACATTAGTAATGGCGAATTAGTCGGGCAAGCTTAGAAATTTATTTTAATAACCACGGAGAATTGTTTTTTAACTAATAATTACATTTAGCTACATCATTACAATTTATTTTTTTTCAGTTGGTGCCCGATAAATTCTCAGCATAGGCCCTATTGCCCGAATTTTCATAAAAATATTTGTTTGAGGGGCTGCATCCCCCCCCCCCCAGCCCCCGCCTCCTACGCCTATGAAAGCGTACACACTGCATACTGCATGTTAATAACAAATGCGTAACCGACAGCATCGACGCAGGATCCTTGACTGGTAAGAGGGGGGAGATAGGTGTAATATGGTAGAACTAGGAGAGGAGACACATATGAGGAAAACGTTCGGCCAACTTTTCCTCAAGATGGATCGATAAAATTTCGCTAGTGTATGCTGACAGAACCGGGACGGTAAGCAAAGTTCTTTCAAATTCTGAATAGTTGGAAAAAGGATCAAATCTGTCACCATCTCGTTAAGTTTTCATTCATACTGACATTTTACTTATATTTTACGAAGTGTGAAGATATAGATGACATTTAAAAGTCCAATCCAATGTTAGATTTGACATTTCATTCTAACTAAATCAAAATATCTAAATTATCGGGGAGTGATATACCATTATAAGTAGGCCTATTGCACCAACTCTAGTTAGTTAAACTAATACATACATATATAATTTTTGCTTATGTGTGCCACGATCGTGCATGTCTCGTTTTGACGAGATTGAGTGGGCACTGATCAATTAGCGTTCCTCATGGGTGGCATTGGTGGCATGGGTGGCATTGACAAAACCGCCTTCTCTGACCTCATTTACATTATAATCTTGTCCCAGATTGCCTCCTAATGTTCTATACCCAAGCTTGATATTTCTAGTTCTACGAAATATTAATTTTGAGGACAAACTTACATGTCATATGTATGTATGTATGTATGTATGTATGTATGTATTTTCGATCCTTGTGCAAGCAGGAACTCGCGAAGAAGCCTCAATGGCTTATCAAAGCCGCATGCAGACCGAAGTCAGTCTCTTACATTCATATTTAACGTCCATGATTATGAATTGTCAATTGTCAACAACTCTGTAACTGGACGACATATATACATTAATCTTGGAGTGACTCGAACCGGGGGACCTTATGATTGGAAGGCACCGGCGTTAACCACTGAGCTAACACTCCTTAAATATCTAAGATATCCGCATATCTAAGATATGCATAAATGTCAGGCTATACTTAACAGTATTGCAATAAGTGAAGTTAATTAGCTGTAGCTATACGGGATATTATCCTTCATTATTTGAAAATAATTAGTTTGAATACGCCTTACATATTTTTGTTTCCATAAAAACAGCCTAATCAGTGGTTTGTTGAACGATGTTGACATCACCTTTACATATTTGTATGGTAAAACAGAAATTCCAACGTTGTCCACCCAGTAAATTAGTTAATAGCCAATAGGTGAGAATGATAAACTAATAATAATAACTAATAATAAAGCTGCTCATCCAGGAAATTGTTCTTATCTACTTATTAACTTTATCTGTCCAAACTTAAGTCTTTAAAGCAGCATTCTTAAATGACATATAGGCCTACACTCAACTCCCCAGCAGATTCACTAACAATAGTGAAATGTTAATTGAACGACCGCTTTGAAGTATACCTTCTCGTCTATGGTTGGCCAACCATACTCGTCCAAAAACAAGGGGAGAAGAAAACAATGTCATACAAAACACGCACACACAAAGGTGCAATTAGCCGGTAATCGCTATACCACTGCAGTTATTGGAATTGGCGAGATTCGTATGTAAAGATGTTTATTTGAATAGGAAACGGGGACTTATATGCAGTTGCAACCACGTGGTCTGTGAGATTTGAGCCACGGGCCAGCGGGGTCAATCAGGGGTCTCCGGTAACTGTGGCATAAAGAATAATGTATTCTCATTGTCATAATACACTTAAGGAACATTGCAGACTTCAAGAAAGGGGCCCGGTGACATAAAATTATACCCGTGCCCCACCTGGTATTCAAAACCCTGGTAATGACATTACTGAAGGAAACGAACGATACATTTATGTTCGAATGTATAAACGTGTTGCCGAGACACGTTATTCCTTGCATTCTATAGAGCTATAGGTTCTCTAATCAATAAATCAGGTCTGGAATGTGTCTTTTTAAACTTTCATATCGTGATAGATAGGACACTATAGTGTTACTTATAACTCGTATACACGAACCCAATAAATCATTACACCGACTAAGTGTGCCCAAGGATCTTCCTATAAGACTTATGCATATATGCATACCTAACATGGACTAAGACGTGAAATGGTACATTCTGAGGAATATTTAGGCTATAAATTAAGTCTGTTATTATGTTTACTTTGTTTTGTGCTAATAACCACTGTTAATTTGTGTGTGTGTGTTGGGGGGGGGGGGGTTGAAAGGGGATCGAGGGGAAGGGGTGAGGCGGCTCGCACTTTCTGGTACTGTGCCTGTACATCGCTATAGATTATAGATGCATGGGGACTGGGGTTGAAGTGGATCAAGCAGATCTCTATCTTGGATGAAATTTCTTAAAAAGTGCAGACACTTCGCTTTGAGATGTTGGCATTTTGCATCATGGCTCCGAACTTTTACATTTACGAAAGACTAATAAAATCCCCCGAAAAAATATTTGCAAACCGCCGCTAGACGGTTTTTGCATGATTTTTGCATCACATAATGTGGCAATAATCTTAATCAATTTGCTTTTCGGCTAATATGACCTTTTTGGCTAATATTACCTTTATGGATCCCCACTTGGCTAAGCAAAGAAAAAACTAAAACATTGTCGGTCACAGGATATCTAATTTAATTTGGGTATTCTATATAGTTTCAAAAATGTATAGACACGCAGGTATACCAATTAGCGTGCTATATATAAAACATAAGAAAAATGTTAAGTTTGGCACACTGGATTAATTATCGACGATAACATTCACTGAGAGTTTTAGAACAAAGGAAGTTTTCCATTCACTTTTTGTTTTCTTCTCACGTTGCTATTTGTCATATAGGTTATACATCGTCTCCTGCATGGTGGCAATTAAGCTACCTTCCATTCTTGCATTTGATATAAATTAGTATGGATTGTTGAACGTTGAATGACCTACATTTATATCGAGCATGAGTTGAAACAATACAGGCCAACATATGTTAATTATTTTGATTAATTACGTGAGAATGTTTCGTTAGGTCTATTTTTAGCTTTCCTTTTTTTCTGATTATGAATTGTCAATTGTCAACAACTCTGTAACTGGACGACATAAATTATTCTTGGAGTGACTCGAACCGGGGGACCTTATGATTGGAAGGCACCGGCGTTAACCACTGAGCTTACACTCCTTGCATGTATAGCTTGCATGAATAGCCGCGAGTAAGTAGGACCTAACATTATCTTTTCTAAGCTAATAGGGAGTATTTCTTTTTTATAGGGGGCTGTGGTCGAGAAGGGGAGTGGTTGGGTGGGTGGGGTGGGATGAGGTGGGAAATTCCGTCATAGAGAATAAAGAGGAAATGATACACCGTTATCTTAAGTACATGGAAATCCATTCAAACATTTTACTTTTCTATCATTATTATGACTGCATGGGCTCGTATACATGTAAGCTGAAATATAATCCATTCGAGGCTACAAAAGGGGTCCAAGCGCGTAGCCAAAGGGGGGGGGGAGGCGAAGGGGGCGAGCTCCCCCCTCCCCCTTGAGCATATTTTTTTATGATATCGCTAGTAATTTCAAAATAGAAAATGCCTAGATGCAACCAGTACAAGGCCTGGGAAGTGCCATTTCCAGCAATCTGGGAGGCATTTTCGGCCAACATTTTCCTGTACACTTCGCGCCAACTTATGGTGGCGCTACGCTTAGATAGTTTGCCTACAGCCTCCGCCGATCCTTTGGCAAATTCCTCGCTACGCGCCTGAACGGGTCTCATCTCCTCTAAAATTCTGTTCCCGATAATGTATACTAAATTTAACCGGATACTACATTAATCAGTTGGGCTTCCAACGAAAGCTCATTGTTTCCAATTAATACCTCCATGTTTCAAGTGTATAATATAACGGATATAATCCTGTACATCCGGGACTATAGGATACTAGCGTCCGTCGAGACAGTGTCCTTGATATTGCTGGGATCGCTTATTAGGATGGAAACTTGAAACTGATCCCTTGTAATGGATGAAAAGTGTTATTGAAGTTGAAGGAAAATCCCACCCTCATTACTCCTGGATATGAATCACAGTGGGTAGTATGTGATGTCATCATGGCACATGCCTCGTGAAAAAGCTTTAGTTTTCTTTAAAATATTGTTGCTGTTAATGTGTTCTTGAAATTTGACACAATTGGAATATTCGAGCCTTTCAAGCCTTTATCCAAATGGATTTTTATTCAGAATATTGTTTTCTTCTAAGGATTCTACTGTTGCCAGATACATTGGCAAAATTTCAACAAACTTAATCAAATCAAACCTGAGATAATACACATTTTACCAGGATGTGTTTTTTTCACACACTAGTGCAGACATTTTCTTCAGATAATTCATCTAACAGGATAGGAAACATAAACTTTCTTCAGGTAATTAATATCACAGGATAGGAAACATATAAACTCGATCATGTTAAATCACCCTGTGCAAAACTTGCCCGAAGTGAGTCAACTCAAATTGCCACGTGGTACAAATCTATCAAAACAAAATTGACAAAATGTATACGAACCAATCATATGGTTCGAAAGAAAGACATCCGGGTGTTTGAACGTAAGTGGTTGATGTAAGATAGAATGTGTTGTCATGATATGTCATACTTCAAGAAGAGACAACAGAAGTATATTCAACTTTAAGATACTTATTGCAAACATCTTATTTCAGGCTATTTATGGCGTATGTCTTCCTATTCAGTTTTGTGCTGCATCTGAGGTACTGACCTGAGGGTCAGTGCACTAGAGTAAGTAATCCAGCCACTCTAATTGATGAGCCTCAGATATTTAAAGAGTCATTTCTTTACAAACAACAAGCGGAGTGGGGTGTATACAATGCAGTCTGAACTCATGACTCTTCTTCAACGATCTCGTCCATATTAAAATCATAGTTGTTTCCCGAAGTCATCGACAAAGAGTGAATAAGTGATATTGTTCATTTTCCTTTGCAGATTTGTTCATCAGAAATAGTAAACCAGTAACAGCTTTTATCGGTGAGACGGTAACCTTAACATGTGAGGCGAGTTTTGAGTGGGAGTCGGTCGAAGTCTATTGGCTATATAATGGATTTCCCGCCGAAGACGTCAGACCAAGGTATGAAGTCATCGAAAGTGTCAATTTGGCTGACACAGTGACGACGAATGCGCTCATAATTTACAACGCAGGAGAAATTGATGCAGGGTTATTTACGTGCGCTTCTTACGATATGCCAGGCATGGATTCTGTTCACGTCACTATACACGCAGGTATATTGATTTTTTAAGTTAAAATGATATCTCAGCTATATAAACTAATCAATTGTAAAATTACTTCAATTTTAATCACCCATCAATTGCAATTACAAATCTGGTTATGTTACAGACGGTACTGTTACTGTTCCCTCCGCACACATTGTGGGAGCATATGATTCGATAACAAAGTGTCTCAGAAAAAAGAAGAAAAAAGTTTCAACAGTGGGCTGTAAACTGATTATTGAATGTTGAGACGGAATTACAATTAATTGACTTCCTAACATATTTTGAACGGAGGAGGGCTTCGGTGGGGTGGGGTGGGTGGGTGGGCATGTGCC
Organism: Apostichopus californicus; assembly: GCA_020650975.1. Taxonomy (NCBI): domain Eukaryota; kingdom Metazoa; phylum Echinodermata; class Holothuroidea; order Aspidochirotida; family Stichopodidae; genus Apostichopus; species Apostichopus californicus. The sequence continues at coordinate 14,141 of JAIPMN010004473.1, read as the reverse complement.
TGGGGGAACTTCTTTAAATCAATGGCATTTACATTAACACTTTCTTTCCGTTGAATGGGGCGTCTTTAAACATATATTACGAAACATTCTTCACTGCAGAACCGAATCTTGAGCCTATGGCAGATTTTATCCTCACCGACGGTGAGGGGTTTGTCTTGACCTGTTTGGTGGTCCCTCCGATCCCATCGGGCAATATGTACTGGAACAAGAACGGGATTTTGATTGGTACAACGGGTCTACATGATCTCGACGGTGACAGGAGCCCCGATGGAGAAATACTAAGCAATGGTTCATTAGTTATATATGAGGCCGATAGGAATGACGCAGGGATCTATACTTGCTTGTTAAGATATGTAGTCAACCGGCGATCCGAAACCATCTTGAGAAATATTAATGTCAATGGTAAATAAATCTGTCTGTATCTTTGGGATGCTAGTAAGTGTGTGTGTGTATGTGTGGATACTTTGAAGGCGGAGTGAGCAAAGATGAGTTGTGGGTGGGGGGAGGGGTGGTGTCCGCAGTTGTGTAAATCGCATAACACGGAACTTTAAATTCTCAATACGTGTTTTCTGATGAATTTCGACTAAAAAACTTCCGAAGTAGATTCAATGTTTCTTATTCTAAGCACTCTGACCAGGTGAGTTTAATGAAGAAAAGCTGTCGCAATCGAAAGAAAGAAATTTAGTTTTGTTGCCCTTATGGCGCGAACGATTTACCGTAAAATTACTGCGAGCGCCCATGTCAGCATTTTCATTACACAAATGTAAACAAAATAGTCTACACATGAGGCCCGATCAAGATTTTAACGCAGTCCTTTGTCGCATCATCCACTTTTAACAATTCCACGGAGAAAACGTCTGAAAACACTTGTTTATTCATTGCAATGGAAGAAAATGACACAATTTTGCAAGTTACATTGGTGAGACCGAGAGAAAGAAACAAGAGCAAGGGACCTAAGACAGACTAGCCACGAAAGTACAAGTAAACCTAGACCTAACGGTTGTAAACAACAAAGAGAGATTTGATTGGCGCATGATCTGTTGGGCGGGGCTTGCAAATTTTGATTGAAATTTGTAGAATCTACAGACTCGTTAATAAATCTGGCGAATTTGATTCACCTCAACATTTTTAACAACAGATAACTCAACAAAATAATGAATATTGATATGAAAATTGCATAGAACGGAGTCATTTTCACTGAACATTTAGTGCAGTAAGCTGGAAAGGTCGAAGCTTAAATTTGACAAACACGTACTGAGACATCAACTACGGCAAAAGTTGAAAAAATGTCTTCCTCCCTCGGGTGTGTATGAATACTCAAACTGCCTGAAGTCATTCCAATGAAACGTCAAAATCTGCTGACGATAAAGCAAGTGTTCTGATATAGATGTGTGTTGCTTTCTTCGAGAAGAGCCTCCAGGGCGGCGGAACTGAGAGCATCGGTGACGTTTTCCTCTCGCCACTTTCTTTTTTAAAAATCCTCTCAAGTGCACCTTTTCATATAAAGTGCCCCTTTTTTGTAAACAAATGCCCTTGACCACATCGGTAATTAACAAATGCCTTATTCGTTGCAAAAATGAAAGACACGTAACCCACTGCCCCTCGAGGTTTCTGCCCCTCCCTTCCCACATTGAACCTTCTTCCGCCTCTCCTGAGATCCACTTGTCAGGGAACCAAATTCCTAAATGCTATAAATACGTAGAAGAATACAAAATATAACAATTTGATCAGCTTCACCTTTCAGATTAATAGGCTATGAATGCATAAGCTTCGTAAATAGCTGAAACCTTATTAGAAGAGTTCGGTATCTTCGACATACATTTGACCAGCATGAGGTTGATCTTTCATTATGCTTTTATTGTCTTATTTAGTTTGACATTTGGCGATCATAGCTAATCCCAATTTTCAGGACAAAGATGCTCTCATTTGTGGATATTACATATTGCAATAGATATGAACTGTATCCACGCTCATTCCATACATACCCGTTACAATGCTCAAACAGCGCAACGTCCATTCACATGCACTTGTCATAAAGATCTTTATTATACAAAATGCGATTGTAGAGGTATTATTTTAAATTTTGTTGAGTTCAGCGCTCATCGACTATTTGCTATCATATTAGAATTATAGAACTAGGGTTAAACATCTTCCTTTATACTTCATTCACATAAAATTTCTCTTATTTCTATTTTTGAAAAGAAGAAGAAGACATATTTGAATTCGATTAACGATGATTTATTTAACCACCGTTTGGACACTTGACATCTCTGTTAAAATCTCTGCATGACGTCATTCGAGATACTTTATCACGTGGCTTCAATATCCTCTCGTTTTAATTTCAGTTGCTGTTGAAGTTAACGTGAAAGAATATATCAAGTTAGGGAGCCCTCTATATCAGCCAATCCAAATCGCATGTACCGCATACGGATTCCCTGTTCCAGAAGTGGCTTGGATGTCCAAAAACTTTACACTCGGTGGTGATGGTTACTGGGGAAGGGACATTTCCGTGACAACGCAGGCACATTCACCAATCTCAGTGACGTCAACCATTACAATAGGGGACCTCCCGGGGACGTTTGCAATGGCATCGGTCACGTGTGATGCGAACAATTTCTTCAGCAACGCTTCGCAACTGTCTTTAATTATAAAATTTGGTACGATTACTGATTGAATTATGAGATTAACTGAGATAATGATCTTACCACCTATGTATAAATATATTTAAAATTAAGGCACTGAATATGCATAGATGCAACTCAGTAGAGTCAGGTCAGACCCCGGAAAAATGATGTCACCGGGGGTACTCTTCATTTTTCCTTAAGTATATCATGAAATGAGAAAACAATGTCTTTATACCATATTTAACCGCCCCCACATTAATTGAGCCAGGATCCGAGCTCCCTGACCCAACCCCTCTTGTCGGTGCTGTGTATAAAAGTGGTGTTTATTTTCGTACCATGCCATATAATCCTTAGAATGAATATAAACAAAAGTTAATCGCAGTTGTATTTTAAAATACCATTAAAACTTATGATAATACCTAATAGTGTCGTACCAGCAAAATTCAATATCGATCATAATTATAAAATTAGCATAAATCACAATTAAAAACAATAAATAAGTAAATTATCTTCCTCCCTCGGGTGTTTATGAATACAAAAAAATACAAAAAATACAAAAATACATAAAAAAGTTAATCGCAGTTGTATTTAAAATACCATTAAAACTTATGATAATACCTTATAGTGTCGTACCAGCAAAATTCAATATCGATCATAATTATAAAATTAGCATAAATCACAATTAAAAACAATAAATAAGTAAATTATACAGGAAAAATTAATCCAGAGTTTTTGAAAAGTGAAGGGAGCCTGGGTAAGCAGTTTGACTGAATATGAAAATTATGCTCAGCATCCTCTGATGTGCATATATGGACGAATTTTACGTGATTTTGTGACACGATATTCCTGCCAAAAAATATTCAAAAGTTGCGAGAAGTCACGCTTTCCCCGTAAATCCCTCCTCTTAGAAATGATTATCAGTATTGCTTACATATTTTAACATTTTGCTCAAAATGCTCAAATCTTTTAAAAATTGGGATTAATCATAAATAAAAAGAACCCTTTACTGGCGAAATTTGCCGTGATCGATCAGAGAATATTGACCGTTCTGCTAGAGATAATGAATAAAAAGACAAGGACTCTTCCGTTTGTGTTGGCGGAAGAGTGTATGTAACCAAACCTTAATTATTGACCATAAATTCATAATTGATGCTAGCATTAATAGTCCGTGCTAATTTATTTACAGACACTAGCAAAAACATAACAATACTTCAAGAGGAAAATAGTTAAACGAGAAATATCTCTTTTTAAGTTTTCTTCGAAATGGTCGAGCTTTTAATCAATAACATATATTGAGCCGAATTAAATAACCTCATCTTTTCTCTTGACTTCACAGGTAACGGTTCCGTGGCACTTTTAGATGGCTCACAGTTAGAAGATGCTAATGCCTTGAGATCAATCTCTAACGAAGGAAATGCAGCATTTAATATTTGCATATTTAATACTGTAGTAGCAGTTACAATAGTTGTTTTAAATATATATTAGAAGGATAATTTGAATCATTGGTGTTCGAAGTTTTATTTCATTGTTGATTTTCTTTTGTCACTTTGACTAAGCTGACTAAACCGAGGTAAAGAAACTGAGACGGCTACTGATTTAACACATAGTACAGCGCCAAGTCGACAAGGATTAGTGGAAACTAAAAGAAAGAATGATCCAATCGTCAGAGAAGCAAATATTCATAACATGGTTGAAAGGGTTATATACTTGCATTACGAGTCAAATAATCTGCCTCGATCACACCCCTCCCCCCCCCACACCCCACGACAACAGTCCTGCCTTGGTTCTAAAATGTGTAGTCGATTTGTTGGCTGACACCATCATTGTGCTTTGGTTTGTTCTTTATAAAACGATATCAATACAATGGAATTTGGTTTTTGGAATATTTCTCTTCCATAATCATAAATATAGTCAATGGTTCTCACGATCTTCTCTCCTCGGTATTATTACGGCGAGCTAAGATGAATTTGGACCAGCGGTCCGGCGCAAGTCTTTCGCCCTACGACCCAGAATCTTCCATTAGGATTGGTTCACGACTCACTAGACATCCGTCCGTCATTATCGATGTTCAGAATGCATGAAAGTAGGCTATATAGGACTATGGACATGATGTTACAAAGTAACTTACTCGAGCACTGTCAGTCAGCTTCGGAAAACTGTACATAATTGTTTTCGGCGTATGGACAAATCTCACCATCTTCCGAATTTTCGAGACCCACCTTTCAGTTTGCGAACCGTTAAGTTTCACCCTAAAAGTCAAACTTAATAACCTCTATCTCTCTCCTATGCTACATTCTCCCCTTTCCTCCCCAAACCACTCACGAAACTGCATACTAGGCTACTGTACATATTGCCTATTTTGTTCTCTCTCGCGGAAAGATACGAGCCATTGCAAGGAAACTGTTTAGAGCCCCATAGCAAACCTACACCTCACCTCCCGAATTTCTTCAATTTATATTTATCACGCACATGGTATAGTCTTGGTACAAGAGCATATTTCCCAGCGAGGTATAAGTGCTACTCAGTCCCGCTTTGTCCCTGAGGTAGTGGATCTTTCAATGTTTTGAATCAAGCCACATACATTTGCAAATTCTTGAGCCAGCTCAGAGTATATTATCCCAAAGGCCGTCATATCGATCATTCTCGGCCCTTTGGAAATGTCCCACTCAGGATACACATCGAAAGAAGTAAGTGATAGTCACGAGTTGATACTTGAATGGGAGATATATTACTATTATGCTACATATTACAAAATGACGGCCTTGCTGCTAAGGAGCACAATATATGGGAGTTTATCTCATCAATTGAAACAAAATGTTGCAGTTTGCAAACGGTAACGTAGATTTGCGGTCAAATCTAATTTAATTAGCGTACTATTAATTCCGATAAACGTTCAAGATGTAGGATACCTGGGTTACACTTGTGTTACATAATCGTCCAATCGACAGTGATGTACATAGTAGTTGCGCGAAATCAATGTGTGTTCACTTAATAATAATAATAGTGCATAGTGCATCGTTCGGCACGATGGTATGAACATTCGTTCCCACATACGTTAAAATGTGCGACTCTTATCATGAATGTTAGTATCCGTCTTACCTCGTTTAATAGTAACTTCATGTAGAACTAATTTTGAACACACATTGGTTTGCGCTGTAAAGAAGTTACTAACTAGTGTTACTGTTAGTGTTACTACTAGCCTAGGCCTAGTTTCACTCTAGCCTTAGACTAGAGTTAGACCTAACTACAGGCTTAACTTAGTGAAATGTCAGGCAAAGGTAATCCCTAAATAGGTATACCGAAATCTATCATAGCAATTATCACATAAACATCATGTAGCAGACCAGCTCTTTGGTGGGGGTATGTACAGTAGAAGTGGGCAGTTATACTGTGTAAATTTATACAGTTAGTTAGACATTAACAACATTAGGACCAAATCTAATCAAGTTAAAAATCAAGCTTGCTATAATGTTTTATGAATTGTTGCTTAAAGGTACAGTATGTACTGTAGATCTGAAAATATTGTCTGTACATAATGGAGCTAAATATATTAATGCCTTAAAAAATACTGTTTGGCCTGTGCAACACAAGAAAAGGATGCAGTTTTAACATCTTCATCCAAGTATATAAGTTGAGACCTCTTCTCTGTTTTTCCCCTTCATATTATAGGTGTCTACACTCATCTTCTCAATTCAGAGGACAGCTGTATCCCACAGATGATGAATTGTACTCTAAAACTAATGTAAGTTTGCTTTCCAAGGAGTCCACTGAAGTCCCATATATATCAAAGTACAGTGCAAGAGGATTCACTATAAGTGGTGATGTAATAGTTGGACCGGTTGCAATTCTTCCTTGGAGTCTGGTTCATTGGAATGTAAGTACTTAGATATTCATCTATCTTGTGTTTGTTATGCAAGATTGGAATACCATGATGTATATAACTATTCATTCTCGTACTATACTTTTCACAAGTAGTGATTCCAGTGATGAATCATTTTAATACCAAGTTCAATGTGCATTATAGTCACATGTATGTCAATGTCATGTTCAATGCCAGGTTTCATTGAAATGTAAGTACAAGATACTTGATTGCCTTCACCTCTTTTTTTCAATGGTTGTCACAATTCTTAGGTATTAATGTCTCATGCAAAATAATGTAATGCTTTGATTCCCTACAGTTTGCATTGAGGAAAGTGAATTTCCACAATTACAGCTGCATACGGCTTATAACAGTTGTGGTCTGTGTTAACAACCTTACAGTGAAAGCTTATATATATATATTACATCAAGAGAAATTTAACCTCTAAAGCCTCATACTACATGCCTTTTCAGAACAGTGTAAAAGCTCAAAGAATATGTTTTATAAAGCAAGGGTGTTACTGCGCATGGCAAATTTTTATGGATTTTTCCTGGTTGTCCTTCGGACAACCAGTCCTTAGATTTTGGTTATCCGAACAGCAAATTTGATTGATTCAAAATTTTAGCAAAATAAGAATGACCAATTTGTATCCAGTTCATGACATTTCAACTGTCCTTAAGGCTTGTAATTCCTTGCAATTAAGCAATCTTAGGGTAACTTGTGAAAATTGTTGCTTTTCGAGTCGTTGTCTTATAATTAATTTATTACTTTCACCATACATATCAAATGAGTCTCCTTCTTTGTTTCTTACAGATTGCTGGTGCTGGGGATATTAGTAAAGAAAGTCTGTCACTGTTTCACCTCTTAGAACCAAGAGTAGGTAGGTGATTTTGAGAGAGGTGTAATTAAACCAAAGAGTAAACCATATCATTACCTTTGACCTTTAGAGGAACAATTATTTACTTAGCCTCATAAAGGTTAAACACTGTATATCATCCCACCACATCCAATCATTTGAAGAAGAGAGATGTGTATAAACCTCAGTGGTTTGGTGATGGAACAAGAGAACATTGAAGTTGTCACACTCAAAACATTCTATATTAAGTCAAATGGGCCTTCTTTGGTTCATAACTCACCAGGCAGGAGCAGCCATGCAGCATTGTAACCCAATTAATGTCTTAGTTAGGTTGTGGGATATTTATTATTTTTTAATTATGAGGAACAAACCAATAAAAATTTATATGTGTCAAGAAAAGAAAGATTCATGAAGCTTGTAGAGGTAATGACAACATGACAAGTCAGCAATAGGTGCGGAGTAAAGTAAATGAATAATTCTTCTACTGTAAGTTGATTAGTCGTTATCATCTAGTCTTGCAAGCAATAGTAGCCACCAAGGAACAAATCTATAAATGTCAAGTTTTGCTATGAATATTCATATTTAAGTTTTGCTTTTATCTTACAAGGATATTAGTTTCCTTTCTGAGAGTTTGGCTATTCACTTTAAAATTTATAAATTAATTCTATAAAAATACTGCATATTTTTTGTAACAGAAAAAGTAATCATGAATATAAATTGTTTGGATGAGTTTGACGACACCTCATCTTACTTAGGTTATGCCTTTAATCCCAATTTCGTTTTCTTTGTTCTTCCACAGAAATCCTGGTTATAGGTACAGGTTCACAATGGCACAGGTTAAATCCAGAACTGCATAAATTCATGAGGTCAAAGGGCATTGCAATGGAAGTCCAGGCCACGGTACGTATTCAACTACAGTAATGCAGTGTTGTTTGTCAAGGCATGTACATCATTTGACATTTAGCTCCGAATGATTTGGACAAGCCTCTTGTTGCTACACTTGTTTTATGGTTCAGACACTAGCATTGCATAGTAATTCCATGGTTCAGACACTAGCATTGCATAGTAATGCTATGTTTCAGACACTAGCATTGCATAGTAATTCTATGGTTCAGACACTAGGATTATATAGTAATTCTATGGTTCAGACACTAGCATTGCATAGTAATTCTATGGTTCAGACACTAGCATTGCATAGTAATGCTATGGTTCAGACATTAGCATTGCATAGTAATTCTATAGTTCAGACACTAGGATTGTATAGTAATTATATGGTTCAGACACTAGCATTGCATAGTAAATCCAGCAGTGGAAACACAACTTTCTGGAAAGTGCTTAAACCTCAGTGCTAAGGTATTTTGTGTTGAATTTGTGGCTAACTATGGAATAATTTGTATGGGCATAGTGTCGCAAAGTGCTGTACAGAATGATTAAATCACTACGCATGTGCACAGATGCATAACAGCTCTTGTACACCGAATCAATAGAACCTTACATGAGACACAGAGGCTTCAAAACTGCAACACAAAATTTGAACATTAAAATGAATCCCTGCTAAGTAAAAAGTCTAGAAGTTTGTTCTATTTGAGCAGTTATTGATTTCTTCTTATCCAATATCTGAAATCATATTGAACTTTGAGAGCAATATTTCCAAGCAAAGGAATATCTGCCTGTACAGGTTTTTGACAATCAGTCTCTTTGGTGATCACCAGAGCTCAGTCTTATGATAAAAAGAAACTTTTCTCCACCTCTCTCTTTACAGCCTCACGCTTGCTCTACTTTTAACTTTTTGGTTGGTGAAGGCAGGGTGGTAGCCGCTGGGTTGATTCCACCAGAGCGATGACAGTGGAGTGGCATGCCTGTACAGTAGCTGCATGGACATGGACTAAACAAGTTGGTGTTTACGAGGACGATGGGTAGAGGATAGGCTGAAGTCTCAAAGATTTCCCTTTGGCAGAAAAAAACATTAACAAACAATTGTCCAGAGTTCTCTCCCATGACTCACATCTAACAGATGGGTCCCCATATAACTCTACGTATGCTGTGTGCAAAATATTTGATGGTCTATAATGCATTTCAAATTTCCAGTTATCCAGGATATGACTAAATGCATAATGCTTCGAAATGCTTCCAATTGTCAGGGCATCGACAGTGTTTAGATTTTTAGAAAATGGAAAATAAGTTCATTACATATTATGGGTATTGAAAGTTGTGCAATGTTCACTATAGCAGAAATTATTACTAATTATGTCACTCCTGTTCACCGTTGAAAAGCTAAATTAAAATATGTACCAGTTGAATCATTCTATGGTTAACACTAAACAGTGAATGATAGTTGATAATGCAAAAAGATACAAAAACAAAATGAAACTGTGTATTATTCTGCTCCTTTATTTCCCATATCACTTTATACTCTCAAACTGATGACAACAAATGTAGTAAAGTAAAGCTACTAGTTTTGCACAAAGTTGCAATATAATTGGTTTTGCTTATTAGAATTAACATATACTTGCATTTTGAGAATTATAATATTATTATTTGAAAGCAACTAAAATCAATTCCATCTTTGTTGCGAATTTCCACTACCATCGCCCCTACTCCCACCCTCCAACCCCCTCCCCCATAAGAAAATAGGAAGAACATTTGTAGATGCAGAAGAATTTAACATAAGATCTTAATACATCCCTTAAGAGATTGCCATATGTTTTTATATATTTTTTTCTTTACAAAATAGGGAAATAACAGCAACATCACAAAGTTTTGCAGATTTAAAGTATTCATAGTTGCAGTAGAATAGGAATGAGAGATGAACAGAGCACTCTGTAAAACAAAAATATAAAAAAACAGCAATCAGAACATAATTGTAAATAATCCAAATGATGGTGATGATAGACAAATTATAGATAAATTATTAGTAAGTTTAATGACTGGTTAGATAACACAACAAAAACTTTTGTAGAGGCAATAACACATTTAAAGACCCATATATCCCCCTCCCCTTCCCTAACTCCTCAAACTGAAGCAGTTGGATTCGCTACTACCCAAGAATATCGCAGTTTCTTTTAATCTGGTATTAGGCTGGATGATTGAATATTGTACATTATCAGTCTTCCTAATTCTGTGGAAAGTAATAAAAGATATTCACATCCCCCCAAAAAGGCTCCAAAGTAAGGCCAATTCTAAAAGCACTTAATTAAAATTTGTTTTATTTTGCATTTGCTAAAATTACTATTATTATCTATACAACTGACAGTAACAACCTAATGTTTAAAGACCACAGCTACAAGTCTACACTACTATGTTATGTTAGACATTCAAATTGTTACATAGTATTAACCATACTGTAGTACTGTCATTTTCAAGAAATTATAAACAAGAAGAAAAAAGCTTTAAGCAAAGATCTTAATAGTAGCAAAAGTGATCTATTATGAGGAGACGAGCAAAACTCCTGCCCCCCCCCCAAAAAAAATTAATTTTTGCACCTACTAGGTCATATGATTTATCACTTGGTGGACTTAAAGGTGACATCTGATCAACAGAGACTCTTCAAAGATCATTACAATGGGTTAATACATTACTTAAGGGATAACTCTTGGCAGAATTTTAATTGTTGATAAATATGTTATAGTCCAAGATGAGAGGAAAATTGTGTGAGTGCTAATACTGTTTCTTTAGCCAGTTTTGGTGTTCAAGATATGCAACTTTAAAATTCTATTAAATCTCAGGAAAGCTCCTTGCAAGCTAAACTTATGACGACCTCAGCTCTGTAATGCGGTCCTATGTAAATATTAACGATAATCCATACGATTCATTTATCCTAATAATTCAACCAAGACATGTTCCTTTAACTGCATATGAACATCCACGCATCCTTGGATGACAAACATTCACCACCATATGTCCCTTAGGAATTTGTAATGTATTGCAAACATGTAATTCAAAGGGGTGAAAGTTATTTCGTTTTCTTTTCTGGTTTTGTGTTGTATGTGAGAACTCACCCTCATGGTGTGTGTGTGTGCTAAGAGTACTTAGACCAGCAACTCTCATTGATGACTGTCATATATGTTAATTGGATTTCTCAAAAATTAATAACTTTATAGAAATACAAACTGGCCTTGATAGCAGTGTTTGAAAACAGTGTAAAAACATACCAAAATTATCATTATCCTTTAAAATTACATTAGCATTAGTAACTTTGCATGTGTAACTGATGCTACACTCTTGGTGTACACTATTACGAACATCACACTGGGGTGGAAGCAGAGAAACCTTTCAAACATTTGCACACGGAACAAGAACTGTGTGATGAAGTTGACAACCTGTGGAATTTTTTTCATTAGCAGTGGTATCTATCTAAAGTTTACGGAACGCTTCTCAGAAATGTGCTGTATGTCTTACTGTTAAACAACAGAGGCACACCTTTAAGTAAAGTAGGATTCACCTAAGGACAGTTAATAGTACAGCAGTGTTAGAAGACAATCTGAGCTTTCTTATTTTAATAAAACTAAGAAGATTTAAAGAGTCTAATAGGTATTAAGCTGCAGTGAATATTTACAACGTGCAATATATTAATCTACAAGTGTTAATGTGATAATAGTATTTTTAACTACCCAGTGTAGGAAGAATAATTGCAATTAATTAAAGTAAATTGTCATAATATTTCCATTCCTATAGAGTTACTGGTTTACATGAAGCCTGTACCTGATACCCGAACCCTAACAGTTCAGCTCAAACTGTGGCACTTGGGATAACTTACATACAGCATAAAATATACACTGTGTTCATAAAGCCCTGACAGAAGTCAATTTCAATCTCACTTCTATATGGAAATCAATATTCCATTAAAGCTATTGACAAGGACATGATAGAACAAAGAGAAACAAATTTACAAACTTATCTACATCATTTAAAATTGTTCATTTAATATTACTCATTTTAATATTACTCATTTTAATATTTACTAGGAGGGGCACTATGTGCAAATTCATGAAGTTACCAACAAAATGTCACCATATCTGGGCATTACATTTCACGAGATCTTCACACAAATATGCTAAATGGGTGGATGTTTGGGAGGGGGCAGGGTGGGGGGAGATCATCCATTCACAAACCTTAATGATCAATGTACTGACACCTCCACGCATTTCCTAAATAGAGTGTTCAATTTATGTATCTTCAAAATCCACAATGTCAATAAAGAATTTGTACAGGATAGAATATCCAAAAAAGTACTTTTGCAAAAGCTTACTGACATTTTGGGACTAACATTAATGATGATATTCAGTAAAACATGGAACTGATACATTGAAAATAATTCCTTTCCAAACCATATCAACTACAGTGTGCATTTCTGTTATCATTCACATCTCATTTGGATCGATATGGCCACACCGTCTCTCAAAACCCGTAATATACATGTATGCAATGAATAAGATGGATGGAGAGCAAAATGAGAAAATTTACCTTTGATATCATGAAACATTTTACATTAACATTACACAAAAAGACATGAAAAATTCATATTTGTTCCTGGCAAAAATATGGTATCAAACCAATTTCAAAGAGGGCAATCAGCTTGTCTAATTAATGTCATCTTATTTCTTAGATGTGCATCATGTAGACAAAAAACAATGGAGGTCATTTTCATCTTTTCTTTTCCCTAATTCCCCCCCTTATTATTTGTATTTAAAGTAACTCTTAATGTTCACATGATCATTGATATGCTACTGAAAGCAGGAATGGCAACTGATACATAAGACTGAGACTGTGAGTATGAAAAACAATAAATTCGTAAAAGACACTTGTTCGATTGGTTATGCAAACTGTATGACAAGTTCTGTAGGGCTCACTGAATACCATAAATTACACGTCTGTAGGTGACAAGGCATAGAGTGTGAGGTAACTATTATAGATGGCAGACCGTAATCGATTCAGTACCGGCAAAAATGTCCGAAACCTGTGCATGATTGATCGCTTCTTTCGCGAGTTCCTGCTTGCGGGAAGATCACATATACATACATACATACATACATACATACATGAGGGTTCCTTCTGACAGCACACTCATACTGTGAGTATCATCTCGAGAATGGACCAATGTGATACATAGACGACAATACCTTACATTTAAATATAAAGGTGATATTAACATCCTCATAGACAAGGTATTTATTTCCTTCGTCGTTCTGATTGTTTTTCAAAACAACAGTCAAACTCAATCATTTTGATATTGAAAATTCATAATCTACAACACCTTTAAATGTTTACACGGTTGTCTGCACTACCTCACCCCAACCCTTTACCCCTCACCCCAACCCTTTACCCCCCCACCCCCCCCATCCTTCTCATTCCAGGGCTAGTAACAACCACCTTCAGTAGACTTTGATAGCTCTCATGTTCCTGCTCAACACAAAATTCCTAATTCATTGCAATATTTCTTTCTTGAGAATTATGTGACTGTCCCATTTGTCAGAGTTTTGGGCATACTGTTCACGTACCATGTGAGACTACAGCCCTTGGAAGTTTTATTATATGAATATTCAGTAGATTGGGTCTTTGTACACCCAATTATAACAGTTAGGCAAGAACACACTTCCTATGCATATATCCTTCACACAGAAGAACATTTCTTAACGTTTCTTTTTACCTTTTTTTTCACCCTAACCAGGGTGTGAATAACTGGGTGTTTTTGTACTCAATATTATTTTGAGATGAATTCATCATTCTTCACATCCATTCCAAGCAACATAGAATTGGATTCAAACCATCAAGAACATCCATGAAGGTGATCAACAAGTGTAAC